>CM018906.1:21168235-21175735 GCA_009663005.1 Actinidia chinensis | reverse complement strand
TTTGGCTACTGTCTCTAAGTGTTGACACTTATAAAACAAGTGTCAACACTTCTCGCCGAAATGTTTTCCTTGCTTTCCTTGTCCATCTTTTATCACTACTTACTTCCTATCTTCGAGATTCTGTCTCAGGATCATATGAATCTCAATAGCTTAGGTTCCAGTGGGATTCACATTCTCTTCTTCTCTCGCTCCTTTTGTTTCAGACTTTTAATTGAATTTTTTCCTAGTGCAAGTTTCTTTGGTCTTAAGGGTGTCCTACACTACTGAAACAAGTGTCGATATTTTCCAACAGAAAGTGTTTGTAGTTTCCTTTGATCAATTCAAGCTTTGTATCGTAATACTAATAGAATACGCGCTAAGTAAAAATATTAGCCACTAACATAATATTTTGTTATCATCAAAATTGAATTAAATTAATAAGCCTTTGGTCCCTACTGTACCCTTTATATATGCGGTCTATTAGCATCTAGGTTAAGAGAAATATTCTTAGAAGCCCTAGCAACTATGAGTCTACTCTCTCTGGAGCAAGGCGTGAGGGAGTAAAACAACAGAAGACTTGAGGTTGTGATCAAAATCAACGAATGTATGATTCTAATCACATAGATTAGTTTAGATTAGATTTTTTGGTGTTATGCGTATGAACTACAATCGGGTCATGGGAAATTGCACAGTCCCCAACAATTAGTATCATAGCCTTGGTTGATATTGTATACGTATAATACCTACCAAATTCTCTGAAAATTGGTTCCATGCATACTTAGGGTAGAATGTGGGTTTGTGCTAACCTCTGTTTTATAGCGTTCCGAATGTGTGATTGTGGTTTGTACATGATTTTTAGACTGTGAACTCCAGTTTGAGGCATAAAATCAGACGTAATAATCATTTTTTGAAGCTTAGGAACTCTCTTTTTGGAGAATTCTGGAACTTTACTATTTTGGAGATTATGATTTATTATAACTACACTGCTATGGAGAATACGATTTGTTGCAAATGAAGAAGATGGAAGAACATAACAACGCAAAAATTGGGGTAGAAAATTAGAAAAAACTAAAGACGTGATGTGGTATTTCGTTTAGATTTCGTGGGCGCTTCCCCCTAACCCCCATGTGTCAGCGAAGTGGCAAACAAGGATTCTTGGTGATATCATGATGCAGTTGGATTCTTTATCACTATGGAGTGACTTCTTGACCATAATAGCCAGAATCTTGATTAAATCTTGTTTGTCTATGATTATTATCTTTTATGTTCTTATTATTATGTTATTAGCATGGGGAACATGGATAATGAATAAATGAGTTTTAAGTTGTGTTTTAATTATATAAATTTAAAATTTCAGATTTGATTTATAAATGTTCAACTAGAGAGTAAAATTAATTTCCGTATTTTAATTTTTTTTAAATTAAAAGAATTTAAAATTTTATTTGTTGCATATTTATGAGTCACCAATATTGAACTATTATATTTATTGGATAATTAAACATATGACATCCCTCATGTATTAAATATCTAAGTCGATGAGGGAATTTATTATGTATAAATCACATGGTCTCCATCACTAGTTTATAAGTGAAGTAATTTATTCTATGCGTTGGATTTAGTCCCAACCTCCTCATCAGATGGAATAAATTATGGATTCACTGAGTATAAACTCTGATAGTTGTTAGTATTGGGTTAACTCTCTATTTGAGTAAGTCATTACGGGACAATAGGTCTAAAATTTAGTGATGGTTTACACTTAGCTATAAATAATAATATCATCACCATCTGAGTCACTGCTATTATTTATAGGACCAAAACTAAGTCAACTATTTAATTTTACTTGGCATTGTTGCTTGCCTAGATAGTAGAGTTAATAAGTCTTCACCTGTCTAGATAAATATTGAATAGTAGAATATCTCCCATCGAGGCATGTTGTTTGCGATATACTAGCCTGTTGACGGATTCTTTTAAAATATTGGTATAGGAAATCATATTTTAATGATTGAATTTTAAGTTTTAATTGCTTATCATATTTGTTATTATATGTGATTCTCAAGATTAAAATGACTTTCAATCCACTAGCTTTTATTCTCAAGGAAAATAAATTGATTGAACCAAATTATATTGACTGGAAAAGAAATTTGGATATTGTGCTGACTGCGAAAGAATACAAGTTTGTGCTCACAGAGGTTTGTCCATATAAACCTAGTGAAGGGGCAACCGATGAGAAAACCCGGGCTTACTAGAAGCGGACAATGGCTGATGAAATGTCACGGTGTTACATTTTGGCATTCATGGCAAATGTTCTGCAGTATCAGCATCAGGCTATGCCCATTGCCTATGACATGATGATGAGTCTCAAAGAAATGTTTAGGGATCAGAATCGTACTGCTAGGCTTGTTGCCATGAGAGACTTAATGAACACAACTATGGTTGAAAGGACCTCAGCGATGAATCATGTTTTGAAGATGTTGTGAATGAACTAAAGATTCTTGGAGCTGAAATCGATGGAGAAACCCAAGTTGATATCATTCTTTAGTCGCTGTCTGATTCCTTTAAGTAGTTCTTCTTGAACTACAATACGAATAAGTTCTCTTATTCAATGACAGAGTTTCTTAAAGAGCTTCAAGTAACTAAGGGTCTTCTCAAGAAACCAGTTGTTGCCCTTGTTACTGAGAAATGTTCTACTTCTAAACCAAAATTCCCCATACAGTAATTACACCATTTTCATCCAAATCAACACCCTTTCCTCCCTCCCCTCCCCCTTTTCTTCCTTCTTATTGAAAAAGCCAAAGGGCAAGTTTTTCATCAACAAGCAGTCGGGGTACTAAAAGTTGCAATATTCTGTTTATCTAGCCAAATAAAACCATAAAGGTAAATCTCATTAACTTAGAAGTCGAAACAGATTAGCAGGTGTTATACTAGAAATGGTTGTGTTAGATACGAGAGCCACTAATTATATATGCAATTCTTTGCAGGGGTTCCACTAAACCCCGCCAGCTTAATGTTGGAGAGATTTACATCTTTTAGGAAAACAACACAAGAGTCTCAGCAATTATAGTATGAGATATTAGTATTTTTTTTAGTAGAGATAGGATTTTAGTATTAAAAAACTCTCTTTATGTACCTTCCATTAGAAAGAATTTGATTTTAATTTTTAGATTGATTGATAATGGATATTTTATTTATTTTAGTAACTCAGTTGTTATTAATCTAAATAAACGTTATATCTGTTCTGGTACATTGGTGGATGGTCTTTATATTATTAATCATATCTCTCCTACACTGCAACTAAACAAACTCAATAACACTAATATACTACCATGTAAGAGAAAGTAACCTTCTGAACTTAACCAAACGTATGTTTGGCACCTACGCCTAAGTCATATTAATCTTAGATGAATTTTTAGACTAGTTAAGTAAAGGCCATTAGATTCATTGGAAGTGGAGGCACTGTCAGTCTGTGAATTCTGCTTAAAAGGTAAGATGACCAAGTGGCCCTCTGCAACCAAAGGCAATAGGTCAAAGGAGGTATTAGAATTGGTTCATTCTGATTTGTGTGGCCACCATTGAAATCCAAGCTAGAGGTGGTTTTGGTTTTAGTATTCATTACTTTTCTTGATTGATACTCAAGGTATGGGTATATTTATTTGATGCGCTGTAAGTCTTAATGCTTTGAGAAATTTAGAGTATTTAAGGCAAAAATGAAAAAGCGTCATAGTAAATATATAAAGACATTACGATCTGATTATGGTGGCGTGTAACTCTTGGAAAAATTTTTGGATTACTTATCAAAGGTGGGGATTGAGTCTTAGTTGTCTACACCAGGTATGCCATAACAAAATGGTATAGCAGAAACAAGGAATAAAACTCTTATGAATATGGTCAAATATATGATGAGTTATTCAAATATGCCTAATTTGTTTTGGGGCCATGCACTTGAAAACAACAGTATACATTCTAAACTTGGTACTATCTAAGTCAGTACCTACTACTCCCACAGAACTGTTGAATGGGCGCAAGCCTAGTCTACGACATGATCGGATATGGGGTAGTACAGCCCACGTGTTGAAAAGGAAAGTAAATAAGTTGGAATCAAGGACAGATGTGTCTATTTTTTTGTTAGGTACCCTAGAGGAACGAAAGGTGGCTTGTTTTATTATCCTAAGGATCAGAAGGTCACTGTTAGCACCAATACCTGATTCTTAGAAGAGGACTATGTAATGAACCATAAACCTAGAAGTATGATTGTTCTAGAAGAGCTGAGAGGAGATAGACCAACACATACTTCTTCAATACCTATAGTACAAGAAGAAAGACCACAAGATCGAGTCATCGACATCCCATTGCCTCGTTGTAGTGGGAGAAATATTGTGACTAGGGCTGATACTGAAACGCAACGTGTAAATACCATCAACACGTTGGTTCCATAACTAAGGCGTAATAATGGTGCACAAGGATTAGAATCAGCAGAGCAATTCACTCATGATACACAAATATAAGCCATGCCTCGTCATACTAGGAGGAATGTTGTGACTCAGACTGATACTAAAACATAGCGTGCAGATACCATCAACACGTTGGTTCCACAACCAAGAGGATCAGAATCAGCAGAGAAATTCACTCCTAATACACAGACACAGGTCGTGCCTCGTCGTAGTGGGAGGGTTGTACACTAACCTGATCGGTATATATTCTTGGGAGAGACTTATGATAGGATCCTTGATGAATTGAATACCGAACCAGTAAACTACAATGAAGCAATTCAAGACAAAGACATAGAATTTTAAAAAAAGGCTATGAAATTAGAGATGGAGTATATGTACTCAAATAAAGTCTGGAATCTTGTAGAACCACCTGAAGGGATAAAACCCATTGGATGCAAGTGAATTTATAAGAAGAAGAGAGGAGCATACGGGAAGGTGGAAACCTTCAAAGCTAGGCTAGTTGCGAAAGGGTTCACTCAGAAAGAGGTGATCGACTATGAGGAAAGTTTTTTGCCATCCATTTTGGCTCATTTTGATTATAAAAATTGGCAAATGGATGTCAAGACAGCTTTTCTTAATAGAAGTCTTGATGAATGTATCTATATGATGCAACTAGATGATTTTGTAGTAAAAGACCAAGAGCACATGGTGTGTAAGCTTAAGAAGTCTATTTATTAACTTAAACAAGCATCTAGGTCTTGGAACCCTCGTTTTGATCAGGTCATTAAGTCTTTTAGTTTTGATCAGTGTATTGATAAGTCATGTGTATATAAGAAACGTAGTAGAAATGTGGTAGGGTTAAGAGAAATATTCTCAAGATCCCTAATAGCTGCGAGCCCACTCTCTCTAGAGCAAGTGTGAGTGAGGAATACAGTAAAAGACTTGAGGTTGTGATCAAAATCAACGAAGGTATGATTCTAATCACGTAAATTAGTCTAGATCAGATTTTTTAGTATTATGCGTATGCACTATAACAGGGTCTTGGAAATTCTGTAATCCCCAACAGGGATGACAAGCATTGAGACACAGTTGGAGTATCTCTAGTTCACGACCCATTCAACTCCACCACCGGCTGACTTCCCTCCTCCACCTCCTCATCTACCATCTGATGCTCCTAACTCTTCATATCAACCTCCTTTACCTCCGCCTTTTTAATGATTCCCCAAAGGTGGAGAATAAGTTAGCAAGTTTTTGAAGTTAGCATTAATATTCTCTGAAGTTATTTTATGCATGCTAAACTTCGTTTTAATTTTTGATAACTTAGTTTTTAGTTTAAGTTTTGGATAATTTGATTTTTGAAAATTTAGCTTTGTTTAATTTGGTTTTAAGCTTTGGATATTTTCTTTAAATCTAATATTATTCAGCTTAGCCTTGAGTTGATATAAAAATCATGCTTGATTTTAATTATCCTTGCATAAATTTTTGCTATGTATGCCATGATTTCCATTTATGACATGCTTGCTTTGAATGCCATGCCTTTATATTTATATAAAATATTTGGCATGCCAATTATACTCATCCCATTAGTTGAAATCCTTGAAAATTTTAATAAGCATAACGATAAGGGCAACTTGAGTAAGGGGGAGCATGTAATTCTTAAAATAAAGTAACGATTTTCAAAAATAAATTGTGTCATCATCAAAAAAAGGGGGGAGATTGTTGCAATAAAGACTTATTTAATTTTGATGATTAAATTTGTTAAAATCTAAGTTAAGTTTAAACCTTTGATGAAAATTGCATTAAGGAAGAAAAAATGAATTCACATATGTTAAACACAAAATAGTCATAAATAAGTTTATTTTAAGATGAAAATAACTTATATAGACTGATAAAATAACTTAGAATTGAAAGAACGAAGTCGACTAGTTCACACTCGAAAAGAAAAACAATAGTAGTTTTAAAAATAAGCTTACACAAGAGTAAGCTTTATAACAGTGAAATCACGACCGAAGTCAAGGTTCAGTCGACCGAAGTTGAGATTCGGTCAGCGAAAGTCTATTGAAAGTCAAACAGAGGAACAAAGGACTCTCTGGAATTGTAGAGCAATGTCGACCGAAGTTAACATTCGGTCGACCAAAAGTTACAAATCCACGATTGAAGTTCCAAATCCTTTAGCAGATAGAAAATAATTAGCCTTCTAAAATATAGTGAAACCTCGATCGAAGTTGTCGACTGAAGTTTAGAAAAATTGATCATGCATGTCCAAATCAAGATCCAACTGCTGGGATTCAATCAGAACGGCTAGATCAGTTGTATTAAATGTTGCAATGACTCTATTCATCTTTTGGCTTGTAAATTCAACACTTAGGGTTGTTGAAAGAGTATTGAAGTGCCATAAACTCTTACTAACACTTACATTCAATACTTCAATCCTTTGATTACTTATTGTGAGTTTGATTTGTCAAAAATCAAAGAGAGCAAAATCAGTTTAGATAAGAAAGCCTCATTGTATTTTTCTTTGATTTAGAGTTGGTGAGTTAGAGTTACTTCAACTATTATATATTGTTGAAAGGATCACTAATAGTGATTGTAAATTTTCCAATAGAGGGACTCTCTTGAAGACTAGAAGTGTTCTAGTATTTGTAAATGTTGTCAAGTACCTACAAGCTTGAAGATAGTGAATTTTTAAGGAGAATCTTGGAGAGTGGACGTAGGCCGAGATTTACCGAACCACTATAAATTGTTTGCATTCTTTTCTCTCCCCTCTTTTAAATTAATTATATATATTTATTTAATTTTAGAGTGCATTGCTAGTATAAGTTTAACAAGAGATTTTAATTGGCCATTAATTCAAGCAAAACTATTTCACCCCTCATAGATTTGATTTGCTAAAATCTCCAAATCTCCCCCCTCCCTCCTTCCTCACCCCACCCCCACCCCAAAAAAAATATATATATATTATCCATCCGTTACCATTTCCAACTGTTATTATAAAAAAAAAAAAAAAAGAAAAAAAAAAGAGCAACTCATCAATGGCATATTGATTTGCTCCCAACTCCGACAGTCAACCGCTAGTGGCATGGCATCCCATCAC
>CM018906.1:21148235-21158235 GCA_009663005.1 Actinidia chinensis | reverse complement strand
TTTCATAAAAGTAAGAGCCAAAAAAGGACCGTTAGCCTTTGTTGATCTAATTGGAAACGGAATGTAAAAACTGGTTCAATCCCAGTTTTAACTTTTATGGGCCGTTTGGCTACCGGATATGGAGGGGGGATAACGTTTCCCCCCGGATAATTTTTTACACCTGGCGTTTGGCTGACGGATATGAAGGCGGATAATTTATGCCCCCGGATCAGTGTTTTCAAACCCGGACCGGATCGGCCGGTTCGACCGGTTGAACCCGTCGACCGGCCGAAGCAAAACGGTCCGGTCAACCCTTTAACCCGGTGAGCACCTAAAACCGGCCTGAAACCGTCACAGACCCGTGTTCAACAAACCGCGAGCCCGTCGAACCGGAGGGGTTTTTGACAACCGCACAGGTGACTTCAAAGAGGAAGAGAGTGAGAGGGGGTGGAGTGGTCCCCATGGTAGTGGTGGATTTTTGGTGCCGGTGGTGGTGATCGGTGCCGACGGTGGTGGATCGATGTCGACGGTGGTAGATTGGTGCCGATGGTAGTGGAATTTTGTGCCGTGATGGTGGACTCTCCGGGAGAGGAGATGAATAGGGTGAGAAGGAGTGAGTTGTCCCATGGGTGGTGGTGATTTCGGTGCCAGTGGTGTGGCCGCAGCGAGGGCTGGGCTGGGTGACCGTGAGACGGTTAGAGAGAGAGATGGGTCACTGATTTTCAAAATCAAAACATTGAGAAGAGAAGAGAATGAGCGACCGTGAATTGATTTGGGTTTTTAAACCCCAATCACACTTTATGACCCTGCAATTTCACGTGTAATTATTTAACTTACCATATTTAAATTATTTATTAGACCCCAAATCATAATTATTTTTTTTATTTATTATTTAATTTTAATTATTTTATGACATTCAACGGTTCGTACGGTTCAATACGTTGACCCGGTTGAACCGGTAACTCCGTGACCCTGTCTTTTTTTCGGTTTCACTCACCGATCCGGGTTCACACATTGGCCCGGATAATTTATGCCCCGGAGGTGGATACGGCGGATAATTTTTGTGTGACTAGAACCCTAACTAAAAGTTTATCCGGGGATAAGGGGGTGGGGAATAAGACAAAAATATATAAACGAGAAATAAAATGTATAATTTTTTGTATATAAGAAGAGAATAAAATATATTTTTTAATAACCTAATATTTATATTTTGTTTCTTTCCTATATTTTCTTTCTTTTCCTCCACTCTTTCTACCCATTCTAAACGTAATCCAAACAAAATTAAAATTAATCCCCCCCAAAATGTATCCCCCTCTAAAAGTTATCTCCCTCAAGTTAACCCCTCCCATATCCTCTAACCAAACGAGCCATTAAAGCAAAATTTTAACATGCAATATATCCAAATATGAAAGCCAAACTTTTAAAAATCAAACAAATTAAATATAACACCATATTACACCATCCAAATGTTAAATGATATATCATCCAAGTAAACATAACCACCATATAAACGTTAAACAATCAAAATGCTAATATGAACCATCCAAAATAAATATCACCATCTTCAAAATACTAACATAGCAAGTCTAGGCAATAACAAAATAGAGGTCTTATTATGAAAAGACACTTACAAGTGTTATACATTGCAGCGAACTAAAGTATTAAAGCTAGGGTTAGGTTATAACTTAGTAGGTATATATTAGATAGAAATTGTGGAGTGTGAGTTTAGAAAATTAAAGAAAGGAATCGAGGATAGACACATATGGTGGTCCTGCAGCAATGAAGGTGGTTGCAGTCAATCACCAGTGGCAAAGGCCTAGCTGCGAATGTTATCAAGCAGTGAGATTAGCCACCGGAGCTGTTTTCAAGAAACGGCTCTCCGACGGTCAAATTAGATAACCAGAGAATGTATGTAGAGAGAGAGGATGCTCTTTTGGACTGAATTCGCATGCCTTTTACAAAATAAAGAGGTCACCTTATATGGCACAACTCAGCACGTGCCTTGATGCGTCAACTATCATATCACTAGACAAACTACAGCTCGGTGCATGCTCAGACGCGTAGACTGCTGTGTCAGTGAGTAGGCGGCTGACCCAATCGTGCTCTTAGGGCCTGGATAGTAGTTTTTCATCTTGTTGTCGATGTTTCAATCTAGGCATGAAGGCTGTCAAAAGAAACTTCGCCGTGCAAGTTACCTTCTGTCCCTTGACATGCCTCGAGATCGCTGTCAGTCGTTGCCCCTTTGCCAAACTCCAGCGCACGATTACTCTACCGAACTTACTAAATAGCGACAGCTTAGAAGTGATGGTAGCCTTAGCTCAGACAGTACTAATGTTTGGTAGTGCCTCGACCGAGCTCTGGCATAGGGGACCACCAAGCTTGCTTCATAGCAATTGCTCGGTGGTGGTACCTACCCTAGCAAGACCAAAATCTATAGTTGTATAATTTGTCCCCTTACAATTGTCCCTCACTTCGCATGAGCTGGGCCAATACTTGCCGAGGTGATGTGAACTAGACGTGTTCATCCTTTGAGCCCAGAGCTTGACGGGCACGCTAATGTCTGCTAGCAATTTTTCTCTTGTCATTTCATCGTATTATTGAGCCACACATCGAGGTTTAATTAGTCTATGAGCTCATTTTGAGCACTGGTGCTGAGGTCCCCCACCTACCTCTAAGGCATGTTTGGTAAGGACGCACAATTAGGGGACTACCAAGTGTTCATTTCTTGTTGGTTCTGGGATGGTTAGCTGCTCGCAAAATGATGCACCTCAAGGGTACGTTTGGGTGCTTTCTCGCCTTTTTAGATTTTTTATGGTTCATTTGTTTGCCTCCCTCTGTCATTGTTCATCACAACAATCTAAGAGCATTCTAGAGAAAGAAAGCACGTGCCCTCGTTCTTTTGTCATCATTTTGCCCGCTCCATTGCTGATCGAGTTGCCAAAACCACTTTCCATTTCTTCTGTCGATCTGATCTTCGGTTTTTAATCTCCCCGAAATTTAATTTTGGTAAGTTTCTAATCGCCATTCTTTTCTACAATTGTTTTGCACTTTTTATGCTTTGTTTCTCATTTCTGGATTTTCTTTGCTCTTCCCTGAGTCTCTATATTTAACTCCTTAAATCTGTCTTCTTTGAAATTTTTCTTCTGTTGGTGAGTCTGAGTTCCTGACCTTGGCTCTTTCGCCATTATTGGGACTCTAAACTTTTTGAGTTATGTGAATTGGGTCATCCTTAACCCGTTTTCCCTGATGAAATAGGTATAGGCTACCATGTAAGTAGGAAATCATTAGTTTAGGGTTTTGCCCCCCAGGCCCCTCTCCTGCCGAGATAGGTTCGAGGCAGGAGGGGGGGTCTAATAGTAGTGCCTTAGAAAATAGTAACTAGTCCTTTCGGGGCAGAGAGCTCGTCTGACTCTACTCCCAAAAGCTCGTTACAATTACCTAGTTGAGCTCGTTCTAACCGAATTATTCATGTTTTTAGAATATGGAGTTTAACCGAGCTCAGCTACTAGTTCATAATGACACTGCCTGAACAAGTTTAAGACCGACCATGGTATTCTCGATGACATTCAGATAAAATGGTTTGATCCCAATGAGGATGCAAACCTAGTTGAGAGGAACGATGACTGGATTCCAGTCTAAATTTGGCTGATCCAACAAGTCGGGCTTTGGTTCCCCATAAGCCCGATGCTGAAGGAGGTGATGGCATGATACCACCTCACCTTTATGCAAGTGTCTGTTAACTTTGTCCAAACTATGCTCATGGTGGACACCTTGATGCACTAGCTGGAGCTCCCCTTCAATGCCTCGGACCTGCTGCACGTGTACACCATGGTGCATCCGAAGAGGGAACCGGGTACACCCTTCCTAAAGGGTAATCTTCATCAGCCACAAACGAGGTTGGTCACTGATAGCCTGGACAAGGACTTGTTTCTAAACAAGTTCGTCTGGGTTTCTAGAAAGTGGGAATTCCAAGCTAGGGACGATGGCCTCTTCTCATTCCCAAGGCACAATGGCCGTCTTTCGGAAAGTAAGTTTCTCTTTATCGAATCTGTACTTTGCATACTTGCAAAATTTTTGTGTTGATTCTGATATGTGCCTTTGTTACTATGGCAGATTTCAACGAGCTCTTCAGGAGTAGATCCGAGGAGTGCAAGGAAGCCATCCAAGCTATCAACAATAGGCAAGCTTTCAGGAAGGTTGCAGATCTTTTGGCTTATGAGCCCGTCTACTGCCACATCATCCCACACAAGGCTGACGAGCTTGGTAGGATCAGGCTTTCGGCGATGCGTATTGAAGGCCAGGCTTCTCGGTGCACCGACTTCAGTTCGGAAGACTTCAGTGCTGACCTAGAAGAAAACGCGCTCCTTGTACGAGATCTAAGCTGGGATGAAGGCACCACTTCGAGCTCATCTAGCTACACTTTGTCTGACTCTTCAGATAGCAATGAGGGAGAAGAAGAATTGAACCAACTAGTTCTGAATAAGGGAAAAGGGCAAGTAGTTCTTATTGTTGACCCTAAAGTGCCTGCCTCCGAGCTAATTCTGGTTCGAGCTTGGACGTCGAACACTCTGGTTCGAGCTCGGGCTAAAATGGTTCGCCCCACTTTAGCCCGTTGGAGAGGTCGTGATCACTTATTCTTTCAAGGAGGATGGTGATTCCAATACGAGCTCGGGTGAGGTCAACATGGCTCTGAGGTTCAGGACTTTAGGCTAGAAGAAGTTCAAGCTGACTACCGATCCTCCCGTGGTGTTAATTCCTCCAGTCAGCCAAGAGCCGCGGCTAACCCCTACTCTGGTTCTAGCCTTGACTGCCCAAGAAGAGGTCAAATCAAGTTTATCAAAGCACCTTTCCTGGACAAGCGCAAAGGGAAGTAGCTCGCAGGACCCTCCAAAAAATCCAAGAAGAAGAAAGGGAAACGAGCTCGACTTTCCTCCTTTCCTCTAGTGTGCATGCCGAGCTTGACAAATAGGTAACCGTGACTAATTCAGCCAAGGACCATGACACCAGTTAAGCCCTTGTGCAAGCAATCATGCTACCTAAAGATGTTGCCAATCTCATTGAGGAAGGTTCAAAAGAGATTCAGGATCTGCTTATGATGCAATAGGTTCAGGAAAGTATCTTAAACTCGTGTGCTCTTTAATTTGCCTTTGCATTTTGGATATTTATCATTTCCTTTGTTTTTGTTTTGTAAAGCCTCCAGAGAGCTACTTCTATCTTGGAGCAGATGAAGGAGCAATCCACCGAGATCAAGAAGTCAAAGAAAAAGATCAACACACTGGAGAAGCAGGCAAAGCTGGACTCTGATACTGTGGAGTAGGCAAAGCTGGCCCTTGCCACAGCTATCTAGGAACGAGATGCGAGTTATGCCATAGTCACCAAAGCTTAGGGTGAAGTGACAACTATCCAAAAGTAGTTAAACAAGGCTTTAGGGGAACTAGGCAAGCTTGAGAAGGTCACCTGCGGCCTAGTCTTCGAGCAGGTGTACAACCAGGGGATCAACTGAGCTAGAAACAATTACCACAAGCAAATGGCTGAGCTTCGCCCTGGTATCTTCTAGGGGGCTAGCTGGCTAGCATGCCTAAAAGAGCTCGGCATCCCCTCTAATCACCCCGCGTGGAGCGCGACATCTCCCCAAGTTTAGCTAGTGGATCCTCCTTAACCCTACTCCCCCTTGTGCTACGCCACTTCAATGAGGAGGAACTGATGCAGGAAATGGCAAATGAGGACCTATAGAGGTCCCCCGAGGTGGCCGACAATCTCGATCAGGATGCAGCAGAGGCCAGCGCAGCTTCTGAAGGAAACTCGAATGCCGATGTTTCCCCTGCCTTGTGATTTTTTTTTAAGATCTTTTGTATTGAACAATCCTTTAAAGCTTGTAATGAATATATTTTCTTTTTTGTAGCTCGTTTTCATGAGACTTACTGCATGTTTTTATTTTTGTATACTGCCTAAATGCTCTTTAGGGAAATGTCGTGGGACAAAGCTTGGAGCTCGCAGAGAGCAAGAGTAGATCATAGTGAAAGTATTCAAGTCATATCAGCAATACTAACATAAACACGGGAATCAACTAAACCACTATTTATCCCATAGATCAATCCCAAAAACATACAATTTCAATACGTACATAGAAACATTGGCTAGGGAACTTGACAACCATAAAACTAATAATGAATTGATGTAGTGCACAATTAGTTAGTGCCAACTTGACACCCATGTCATTTCGCATCAGGATCCACGGTGGCTAGGGAAGTCAAAGATTCCCTTGGACTTGGATGAAGTGGAAGTCCACAAATACACTTCCATTATATTTGTCTAGTAAGTTGTGTTCTTTTAGTATCTCTTTTCAAATTTTGAAGTTGGAAGTGCTGAAGACCTTTTTTATTTTCGATAGATTGAAATTTGCGTTGACTACAAACATATATATTGTTTATTGGAAGAAGGGGATGTAGATTTTGAATATTTTTACTCCATTATATCTTTCAATGAATTGTAGAGCTGGGCTCTTTTCCTCCTTATCTTCGTTGTAAGCCCACCCTCCCTCCCTCGCAAGAGGTAGAGGAGGGTATGGTAACCATATGATGGGACGCCTGAGAGATGAAAGAGAAAATGAACTTGAAGGACTTCAAAAACAAGTTATACAACTTACATTCGACTTGACCACCAAGAAGCTCGTAGTGAGCGTGGCGGATCAAGTCCCTTTTTTGCGTGTGCTCTTTCTATTCTCATCTTTATGTCTTTGATTGATCCAGCGCAGTTCTAGGGGAAAAAAGTAGTAAATACAAATTATTTTTTATTTTAGGTAATTAAGAAAATAAAAATTCTACAGTATGTCTACGTTGATCTTTTATCAGAAGAAAACATAGGTATTAGAAGCAAAAGAGGGGAGGGCTTCAAGTTTCATGACAGTAATACATAAAACAGTTACAAATCAATATTTGAAATAGAAGTAGAATTAAAATGGTTGCGACAGCATCTCTGTTAAGTTTGGGGGACAGTATTTCTTCTCCTCGATGAAAAAAAAATCCAAATAGAAATCAATGGTAAGTATTAAAATAATAGTCAAATGGAAGATTCATTTAAGAAGTTTGAATTGTAAATTTAGCCAACTATGGATCACAAAGGGGTACACCTGCAAGATTCATAAAGGGTTGTCAATGATATGCAAGACAACAACTAAATTGATTATAGTTCCTGAAGAGAGAAGAGAAAGGAGGAGGGAAAGACAATGAAACAACTTTCCAACAAATACTTGAAATTGCAAGTACATAATTGTTCGTCTTCATTTGAGGAAGTACTAATGCAGTGAAAGATTGAACACACATTTCCTTTCACCAAACAACAGCTATGTGGTAGTGATATTCAAAAGATATAAACCACGAAGAAAACATAACTTATGCATAGGAACTTCGACATAGTGACAAATTATACCATTTGCCATTAAGAGAGAGCTGTTAAGCTACATCACTTGATTATATAAATAGGTATCTGTCAGGACATGTACATTTGAGTCTGTTGTTGGACACACTCAAGTAAGATTTCATGCTATACCTAACCCTTAATAAGAAATACAACACAAACAAAGTATCAAAGACGTTTATCTTCCTCTACATAACATTCCCTCAAGCCTTGGTTTGAAGGTTATCAATTTCAGGCAAGAAATGATATGAAATCATTAACAAACATTAAATAAAAGTTAAACGGTAAAAGTAACACAAAAAAATTAGGGCTCACCCCGAATACAGAACAAAATTGAACTTGTGATGGGATGAACGTCCTCAAGAAATATAAATTCAAACCTTTTGATAGTTTAACTCTTTCCTTTTAAACATTCTGGAAGACTTAAATTTGCACTTGTGTGTTTCTGATGCAACAGTCTCTTTCAATTTCTCCAGAGCTGACACATTGGTAATAACAAGAGTGAGTAGTAACATAACATCTAATTCATTTCACTCAAACCTTAAGGCACGTTCAACATAGCACACAGGGATGTCCAGCCAAAGACAATAACAGAAAAGAAAACTACATACAAGAGGATGAAATTATCAAACTAGCATTGATGGACAAACCTTTTTTTTCTCTCCCTCTATTTACTTAGTCAATACTATATTCCAAAAACTATCCAAAAATAAATTAATTCATACGCGTGCACACTCTGAAAAGGCCAGATAAATTATCTGTACTTACTCTTTTCATTGCTCAATAGTTATCGACATATAGGTGATTCCAAGGACAAATGAGCAAATAAATTATCTGCAAAAAGTTCGAAATTGTGATGTATCCCACACAGGTTGTTCTAATTATGAAGGCTCTTGGCCCTTGGTGGCATTGTGCCCATCACTAGAGGAGAGTTGAGATTTGTCTTTCAGCATTCAAACAGTTGGATTCTATAACTTCTCTTACTTTTAGCACAGAGAGGGGGTTTTGCTTATAGGTTAAAGTTGTTTTACGGTTATCAGTAAGACCCACATTTAGTATTCAAATGTTTTTCTATTGCTTTCTCTAATCATTATTTATTCTTCTATTTCTTGTCTGTCAGTCTTTTTCTTCTTGATAACATTTTCCCATTTCTGAGGAGAAGAATAAAACATCATATACATTAGGGGTACATTTCTAAATTAAGGAGTACCAGACAACCATTCGTGTTATTTTTCAAAACCAGCAAATGGTTTGTGCAATATCAGTCTCATCCATAATTAAATCCTTTTCTTGCAGCTCGTATACAAATAATAGAGAGAAATTACCAGACTTGTATGTTGAGCGAAGTTGGACCCCCCCTCTATGGAATAGGAAGGAAACAGGAGTAAAATAGGAACGAAGGTTGTGGTAGCTTTCTGCAAATTCTTACTTGACCCCCCCGCTTTTAACCCTTGAAACAAACATGAAAAGGGGGTTAACTTCCCAACTTGACCCCCCCCCACGAAAAGGATTGAGCCTAAAAGTGTTGTATTGAGACCTATCTCAAATCATTACCCTTTGTCTGCTATACCTTATCAATAAGGAGGCCAGAACCAGAACCACATTGGGGGCCTAGAAACTCTTTTAGGAGGTCATGCGCACAAAGACATGACCAACTAATTGCTCTAGAGATCAAGGCCAGTTATACCATAAGAAGCTATTAAAATCAAGTTTAAATTTCCCCTATTTATGTTGTCGACACTAGGATGTTTCACAAGTACAAAAATTTAAAATACTTATTTTAATTTACCAACTTATGGAAAGCAAAAACTATAAAAATGGATTTATGTAAATTTCCGCATATAGAATGACGACATCCAAGTGGAGAAAACCTTCATAAATCTAGTCCAATTCAGAAAACTACGGAAAGTAAAATGCATATAAATCTGAGACTAGTAAAATCCAAAAAATAATAACTAGTAAAATCGAGATTTAATTGCAAAATTGGCAGGCTACACAACAGGGATTAACCTTTCCATATCCATAACTTCCTTATTAGGATAAAAACAAGATTGAATCATAGATCTTTAATATACCAGATAAGTTAACGAACCTCTTCTAGGATATAACTTTTCATCAAGTAAAAACTTAAATTTAAATTTAATTTAAATCAATCTCTCATATCTAAACTTCCTTTAATTTTAATTTGCTTGAGAAAAGATCAACTTTTTTATTATAGAAAAAGATCACCTTATAAGAATGAAAAACAACTCCTACATTTTTTTTCCTGCTATGTGGTGTATTTATTAACATGTAGGTTGGATATTTAAGTGATGGATACTCGCAGGGTAGAGTTCAACTTCCAGCACTTACAAAAGAGTTTCTAAAGAAATGGCAAATAAAGAAAGAAACTAAAAAGGAAAAAAGAAACGCATATAACACAAGTATTTCGAATATTTGCAATTCACGCTTTCTAATACTTAAAAGTGAAAAGTGAACCATCCTTGTTCAAAACCGGAGTGGATTCTAATATGAAAACCTCCAAAATTTCTACGTCACAGGATTTGATAGTTTCAGTAGGATGGAGTGATGCCAGTTTGCTCTATTTGTCTCCGAGACCTAAAAT
>CM018906.1:21138235-21145735 GCA_009663005.1 Actinidia chinensis | reverse complement strand
AGGAATCCAAACTAATACAGATTCCATCAGCCTCAAAAATCCCTTGGGCCTTAATGGACATTTGTAAATATCGCTATTAGACACCGTAGGCTCTAATACATCTCGTTTAAACTTAAACACAGTGAAATCCAATAAGCAGCAAGGAAAAAAATCCATTTTGCTTACATCGAAAGGGCTGAAACATTTCCTTCTCCTAGGAAAGGGAAACAAAGCATTTGAAATCCTAAAATTCCGCTCTTTCCCTGAAAATACTACGCACGCACCAAAACACTATGAAACATGACGAAAGATTGAAGTGTTTCAGCACATAATAGGAATGTTCAACAATGCCATTTTCATATGTTTCTGAATTTCTTTGTCATTTGTGTTATGTTCATGAATCGGTGCCGGTAGGCAGGACCATAATTTCGTCTTACCGGCACCACCATAATTTCGTCACAGTTCCATCCAAACGGCCGATATGTTTCTATTTCCTAGGAAAGATAAAAGAAACATTTGTGAAATTCCCAAACTCCACTGTTTCCACTGAAACACTACAAAACATACTAAAACGTTGAGTTGTTTAGGAATATCCAACAATGACATTTTCATATGTTTCCTAATTCTTTTGTCATTTCATTGCCCAAAGGTTTCCGAATTATTTCCATTTCATTCTGAAGTGTTTTAAAACTGAGTGTCCTATTAGTAACTGGAGAAGAAATTAGGGATTGACTTTGTAATTTTACTTCAAAAGCCCACATCTATACAAGCCAATCTTGAGTACCGTAATCAGAAATACACGGCATCAGAGAGAGAGAGAGAGACTGCGGTATTGACGTGGAACTGAATAGCGGCGGCAACAATGGTTATACGTGATTAGTTTTTAGCAACCAAAAGGTAGGATTTAGATTTCTTTACTTGAATCAGTTCTAGGTATATATACACTCACATACATGTATATATAATATATAATATATATATATAATATCTGTATGCCTGTAAAAACTGTGTAAGCAACGAATATTGTGCATTCTGTTGATGGATCCGAGAAAAGGAAAAAAAGAGTTATGCTTGTTAGTATTTGTGATTGACCAATGGGTTGAATAAAAGATTTTAGTGTATTGCGAAGTTTTGTGATGGGACGATGAAATTATAGTGGCTGAGAAATCAATTGCAGAAGGCGCAGCGAATTCGCCACTTTGTTCATGGGTTGTGTGAAGTATTTAATTGTGCATTGCATGGTGAGAATATTCAATTTTACATGGGAAGCATTTAGCCCATCATTTTGAGAGTTATGAAATTATAGAAGGGATAACTTGTGTTACATAGCATGATGCTATGGTTTGTGAAGATGATTGTTTTAGTTTTGGATATTTTATACATTAGTTTGAAACATAGATTGAATTTAAATTACATTGTATTAGGTTGATCTGCAATTTGAGGATTTATTTCAAGTCCGTGATTGATTACTGTACCGGGACAGCTACATGGAGCTTATCACATGCTATTTTCTTCCCAAACTGTTATAAAAAATTTATTAGTCTCCTGAATTTACAAATTCTAATTTGCATTTTTTTTTTTATCCGCAAATAAGTATATCATTAACTAAACGAGAATGTACAAATGAAGAACAATGGACTCATGACAAACCCATGAGCAAAACACCAAGGCTATAGGCCAAAAGCAAGCTCTAACCAAGGAGCAACAAATGAAAAACAAGGGACCCATGACATGCCCAAGAGTAGTTAGAGGTGTCAAGTGGGCCTTGCCGGCACGGCACGGCACGGCACGGGCATGGCACGAAAAAACTCGGCACGGTATAAGTTGGGCACGGCACGGCATGACCCGGTCTGAGCAGGCACAAGCACGGGTACGGGCACGAGGCACGAAAATGGTGGAGCACAGTACGGACACGGCACGATAGTTGGCTTAACACGGCACGGCATGGCATAGCACGATCAAAGTCCGGCCTGGCACGGGCACGACATGATAGTTGACTTGGTTTAGCACGGCACGGCACGACACGACACAGACTTAGTCAAGCACGGCATGAGCATGGCACGGATGTGTCAAGAGCACGGCACGGGTACGGCACAACGCGGAAGTGGCAAGAAATGATTAATTATTAAATAAATTAAAATAAAATTTAATTAAATAAATTAATTTTTTGTGGAACGGCTGTTAACCCATAAGCCTGTAGCCACTAAGCCTACATTCCCAAATTATGATTTCCATGAAAAATGCCTTTTTGGTGTCAAAATATTTATAAATTTGGGCAATTCTTATGTGTTGTCTTTGAATACAAAACTACTACAATTGTGTTTTTAATTAAAAAACGGATATGACACAATTAAAATACGAGTACGACACAACACGATTAAGTAGACGGGTATGACACGGCACGAGTCACACGACTAAATTAGCGGGCCGACACGGCATAACACGATTAAGTAAGCGGGCCGGCACAGCACGACATGATTAAGTAGACAGGCATGACACGGCACGACATGATCCACCTGACTAAGTTTAGGCGGGCACGGCATAGCAAGACACGATTAAGTAAGGTCGGGCCGCACGCACGGCAGAAGCACGGAAGAAAATGGCAAGGCATGGCACGGCGGCACGTTTGACACCTCTAAGAGTAGTGAACACCAGACCGAAGGCCAAGGCACTGCAAAAACAAAGAGCAAACACAGTTTTTTCGGCATCCAGCCTGACTCTAGTTCCCACCTATGTAAAATTACTGAGCGCCTCTGAAAGGCGGTTTAGTGCATTATGTGGACTTGGATTGAATGCCCCTGATGAGGGCTTTCCGACTCTTGATCTTTCCTGTTAAAATTCTCTTATTTCCTGACCTCCAGAGATGGTAGACTGTGCATGCAAGGTTAATTTTCTTGATTTTGGCTTGAAGACCCGTTCCTCTAGCCTTCTTTATCAAGCCACTTTTAATGCTGGCTTTTTATGTTTGTTGGCATGCATACTGATTCCCATCCATCCGGCTTTGATTTGGGCCCAGATCTGGCCTCCACTCTGCATCTGAAGAAGAGGTGGTCAACGTCTCAGCCTCTGATCTGGGCACATATGGCAAGATGATCCCTCGAAAACTTCCGAAGCTTGTTCTTTTGTCCAATAAACACTTTAAGGACCCAACCAGAGTAAAGGAATGCTTTGGAGTGAGGAATATGCATACCCATCTTTGGCCATGGCGAGTTTGGCTTGGCTCTTTTCTGTCTGTAATAATCGTACAGGCCTCTTTGGACTAAAACTCCCCATTTGCTGTCCACTGGTTTACTCTTTAAATTGCTCCTTCCACTTATTCTTCTGAACTATAATTTCATATCACTAAGAGCATGACTGTTTTACAAGGGGGGAACTGCAGCTTTACTTTATAGTCCAAGCAGTTGTTGCTGCTCATCATAAATTTGATTACCCCTTGGACCCATAAAATATGGAGTTCCTTTTTAGCTTGGATGCCCCATAATATATTTTGATGGAGGGCCTTGTTCCAAGCTTTCGTGTTTCTGATTCCCAAACCTACTTCTGATTTTGACATTGTGACTTCATTCTAGGCAACCAACGGCTTTTTGTTCAAGTTGCAATTGCCACTCCATAAAAAGTTCCTACAAAACTGGATAATTTTTGATCGGACCCTAGCTGGGATGGGGAGGATGGATAGCCAGAAGCATTCTACACCTTGAAGGACTGATTTCACTAGCTCAGTTCTGCCTGCGTAAAGAGATTAGCCCCTGCCCATGCACTAATTTGCATTTTATTAGTCTGAAGCTAAATTGTTGTAAAAGTTTTCTTAACTATTAAAAGGGAAATTCTATTTATTTGGAAATCCGTTTGTATCTATTGTACTGATCTGAATAGACTGTTATTTAATGTCTCTAGTTAGTATATTGATATTTGGTAGCAATGCACTTGTACGGAAGCCTTCACTAGTAGGAGCACCTTCTGGGCTTTCTAGTCAACGATCTATACCTTTGGGTCACCATAGCTAGACTACAAATTAAAATAATATATTTTTAATTGCTATTTTGATATAATCCAATGTTCTAAAAATCGTTAGGTAGTAAGCGGGCAGGGGGGGGGCGGCCGGGGGGGGGGCGGCCGAGGGAGGCCTCGTAAAAAACCACTAGTCGCTTAGGCGTTTTTTTATTTTTATTATTTAATTAATTTTAAAAAATTAATTTTACTAAAAACAATACAAAAATTACTAATATTAAATACGCACAAAGAAATTGACATCAAAATAGTAAGTTTAACTGTTTCAATTTTGAATAATACTAAAGAGAATAAGAAATGACAATTTAGGTGTCTAAAATACATATAAATTAGAAACTAGATCTTTAATTTTAAGTTAGTGGAAAGAATTTTTTTGAAATATAACTTTAAATCTCAATGGATGCCGCCTAATTCTCCTAGGCTCCGCCTAATTCCATTAGGCACCGCTTAATGCCGCATAGGTGCCGCTTAATTGAGATTGCAAGCCTAATGCACCGATTAGCAACTAATCGAGGCGGGGGCTCCCGCCTAGCGCCTATGCCGCTTTTTAGAACACTGATATAATCGATAACTAATTATAATAAAATGACTCGTACATTGCAACTACACGTTTCTTTTTTGAAGAAAAATATTTATTTACAGTTATTTTTCTGTATATGTGTTATTGCTCACCCTTGCACCTAATTTTTTAGGAAGACTGACTGATGGATTTAAAGACTTAGTTCAGAACAGCTTGTGGATAGCAAGATCTAGGTAGAAGACATTTTCTTTTGGACATTAATCTTTCGTAACAAGTATATTTGACTAACTGAGTTATTCATTTGTTTTTGGAGGATATTTTCTTTATTGAGTTCTAGAGATTATAGTTACCGTTGGAACATTCACAAATTTTAATTACTGGATTTCTGAGTGCTTTAATTTTGTGATTGGGGATTGTTAGATTGAGGACATTTATTTATTGGTTTTCTTCAAGAAATATTTTATTTTTGAACATGATATAATGTTTGGAGTTGGAAATAATAGCTCTTGCTCTGTTTCCAGGCTTGGGGCATTAAAAAAACACCACAAAATTTCCACATATATGAAACCAAATGCAATCATTACTTATTATGCTATTAAACAAGTATCTTACTTGGTTTGTATTGAAGTCGTCAAGGATGAAGACCACCATACTAGGAATCCATCAATAAACCAACAGGTGCCAATATAAAATAGGATCATGGATGCCTAACTGTAGTTTCATCTGTAGGTGTATCGAAAGCATGCAGCACATACACCAAGCAATACTAACAGCACTAACCCATACTTGCAGCCGTGCTTGTGGGACACGCCCAATAATAACAAGTTTTCTATTACAAGAAAGTGTGAGGAATTAGAACTTACGATCTCTTTTATGGTTATTAAAGAACCAAATGTGGCAGGAAGGAAATTGTTGGCCTGAGGGAAGAGACTTTCGACACTGCAGCAAGTTAACTGAAGAACAGTAGGCAACCAGGATTGGTATGCTTCCCTGAGTAATCGATCTGTTTCATCAACGACCTAAAAAATTGAACTCGTCAAAAGATATTTCCATAAAAAATCCAAATCAAAAGCAATGGATGTCAAATTGGTACCCACTCCTAGCATGCAGAAACAATGGTTTTCTATTTGAATGTTAATTATAATTCTGATACTTCCATCATCAACCATCACATAAATAAGATACCAGCAAAAGGCCAAGTGATGGAGACTGCAATTTAGCCAACCAAGCTCTATTGTCAAAAACGTACTATTCACAATTTGATTCATGATTCGGCCAAAAACGATTCAAATTTGTAGGTGAATCGGTCTTGGGAAAGAATCGGTGATGAATCTTACAATTCTGTTCGATTCACGATTCGATTCTCAATTTAGGATTCATGTGATTCTTAAAATTATCTATTCCACACAGTTAAAAGCATTTTTTACCTCATTTTTTGGGTAGAAACACAAGAATATAACTTTAGAGTGTTTAGCACAAAAATAACATAACTTTACATAATTTGTTGGTCATTTGGTGATTAGAGTATTTTAATGGGATGTTCTCAACCCTTTTTCTTATTATTTCTAAAAAATGTTAAAATACATTTTTGAGAGATGTTTAAGATTAGAACAACTTGCACTCATGAATTATGTACTTACATTTTCGGAAAATAAACATAACTAAATCTGATATGACTCATGCTGTCAATGTTTTACAAATTGCTTCCAGTTTCTCTAAATGTTAATTATACATGGAATTTTAGAGCATGCATATTTTGTCAATTTATCTTTTAAATTTATGTTTCCTCTAATTTTTGAATCATAGAATAATCAATAACCTTATATAGGATCAAACATCATGGAGGAGTTCCGAGTCTCATACTCAATTCTCTTGCTATATAAGGAAGCATTTTTACCTAAAAGAGTATATGTTCATATAGATGTATATTTCATTACTTTAAGTATAAAATATTCATATTTACAAGTATATCTAATATCTAAACACATAAATGGATTTTTCTATGGATTTAAGACCGAATCTTTCCAATTCATGATGCATAAAGAGACAATTTCGATTCACGATTAGACAACTATGCAACCAAGACAGAAGCATATGGAGGTAGCATGAATTGAAAAGTTTGAATTTCAAAACCACCATAAAGTTCTCATCCCAAAATTGCAGTAGCATAACATGTAACCAGACCAGAGTCATTCCATGTGATTACAATGTCTATAACCTACGAAAAACAATGTAAATCCAAGCTGACTATAACCTTGATTGTAAGAAATAAAGTCAGGTTATAAGTTGGGATACAACCAGACCATATAATACCGGTGCTAATCAACAACAGCCCATTAAACACTCGAGCCTTTAATAAAATATTCACATCTGATAAACAGAAAGAAAATGCACAACATATTAAAAAATTGTTTGTAAAATATAGAAGGATGAAGGGAACATGAGTTGCATCAGACTGACATATAACAGGTAAAATCAACACCATCTCTAACTTACCAGATATCGAAGATGCTGAAGTGTAAAACCTTTTGTAGAATTTATATGGTCCATTAATCTTCCAGGTGTCGCCACCAAAATGTCCACTGAACTTTGTAAATCAAGCGAAAGACCTTCTTGGTCATAACAGAAACCTGCCTCAAGCTTAGGTCTCTTAACAAGTTCTGAAATTTCATCAGCAATTGAAGATTGACCAACTGCCAAACCAACAGATAAGCCCACTGCAGGTGCAATAGCAGCAAATACTTCCTTAACCTGCAACGACCAAAAAGAATAGGGAGAAATTTCAAAAACAATGCCAGAGTTTCACCCTTGTAACAAATTAAACCCTACATTTTTTTTTTTCCAACCAAAACTCTGAGCTTGCCCCTGATAACAATCTCAACATTCCGTCCATATTCGTTAACCCTAAAGGAAGAGGGACAAGTTTTTCAATTTACCAACGTTGTTTTGATAATTTTGTCAATTTTTTCATCCTCTTCTTCCTATACCACTCG
>CM018906.1:21120735-21123235 GCA_009663005.1 Actinidia chinensis | reverse complement strand
CAAGTGGAGTCAATTGACTGGAAAAAAAAATTACACTACTATCACTAACATAATTTATCATAAATATAATTTTGCCCTCATAAAAAATTAGTAATTTGTCCTAAATTCTATAAATTCTACAATTTTGACCATACTAAATATAGGTTTTGGTAATTTTGACCCCATTGAATCTAAGTTCTGATAATTTTAACTCCGCTAAACATATATTCTGACAATTTAAATCTCATTAAACCTAAGTTCTGGCTCCGGCTCTTGCTATATATATTATGAAGCGAAAAAAAACAGCGAGTGTCACAACATCCAAAATACAAGCAGTACAACAAATCTTCAATACTACGACCAATGCAACCTAATTTTTGGAGAATACAGTTGTTGAACAATAACTAGTAAGAAATAATTAACATATTCATGTACTCCATCAACCATGGCAAGAGAGAGCGTGAAGAGAAAGAAAAACCAGAGAGAATGACCACATACCTCGCAGCGGAAAAGATTCAAAGAGAGAGAGGGGGAGAGAGGCGGGAGCCTACACACTTGTGGTCAAAGTGTTATTTCTCTCTAAAAAAGAGCACTCTCTCTCTCTCTCAACTTGGCTCCTTTTTCGGATGAATAAATACAAATTAAAAAAACATACCAAAAAAACCTAGAGATAATCATATGACTAACCTGTAAAGCTATTATTTGATTATAAAAATTATTAGAAATATATTTTAATTACATGAAAGCTTGCTACTGATGTATCATTTTGGTAGTCATTTTTGCATAAACTTCTGTCAATAATAATATTTTTCTTTTCAAAGTAATATGATTTGAATCATTCATTTCGCCGAATTAATAAACAAAAATCATATAAAGAAATTTGAGCCAGTTATATGATTAAATTATATTTTTACCTTAAAATATCTTCAACCATATTCTGAGTAAAATTACTTGGAGACCCTATTCAATTCTCCAAATATAGACTCTTTCTGGTTGAATTCAGAATTTGATAAAGAAAAAGAAAAGAAAATAAAAAAAATTAATGGACTCAATAGTTTAAATTAATTATTTTTTATTTACCTTATTTTTCTATCTACAAATTTTATTCATAAATCCTTGACTGATATATACACAACCATTAATATGGTATCATTCTTAATTTTTTTTTTTTTGATTTATATAGTTGTTTTGGTTTTGAGTTTTTTTGTCTTTAATGAATTTTTTCACCATTTGATCAACATTTTATACTTTTCAGTTTTTCTTGACAAGTGGAATATGAAAATATAAATTTTTCATTCAATTTTTTTTTTTTAAAAATCACTAACGACAAAATTTTAATCTAACTTGTTGAAAAAAAATATTTTTGTCTTTACTGAAACTGTGTTTTGAATTAAACAAAAAATTTTATATTTTCGTACTCTTTTTGTTAGAAAACTTAAAAATATATAATTTTTTATCAAATTGTGAAAAATATTCACTGAAAATGAAAAAACTCAAAATACAAAAAAACTAAAAAGTCTATAAAAAACATACTAGGCTAACTAGCCTTGACTCACACAAGATATGTTCTAGTTGAGAGTCTTATTCCAAATTTATGCCATCCCCGCTTGGCTTAGATAATTTTCGTAATTATTTAATTGCTTTGACTTTTAAGTTTTTTCAACTTTAGTAAAAAAATTACTGTGCGATTAAAAAATTATAACTTTTTTGCTTCTCTTGACGAGTGAAGTCTGAAAATGTATAATTTTTTATTTAAATTAAAAGAATACGAAAGAAAAAAAACGTACTCGATAAATTAGCTAATTTTTTTTGTTTTAGTAATTTTTTTTTAAATTTAAATAAAAAATTTGCATTTTGAAATTAATCTCGTAAAAAAATATAATAAAATATAAAATTATAATTAAACCGTAAAAATCTTTTTGTAAGAAAATGAAAAAAATAAAATATCTAAAAATTCTAAAAAAAATAGGCCAAACTCGAGAGAGAGAGAGATGTGGTGAAGGTTGTTTAGGCAGGTAGTAGTGGGTCAAAGGAGTGTAGGCATAGTTATCAGAATTGAATCGGTCAAGGCACTACTTCATTGCTTTACTGGTTCAATCGAGATTCAACCGGTTATATAATTAATAAATAATAATAAATATTTTTAAATTAAAAAATACTTTATAATTTAATATTTTTGACTCTCTAATAACCCCCTAATTATGCAAGTCACAATGATTGCTGTTTTATCTCTCCTCTTTCCAAAGCAGCACAAACAGACAGACACTTTGCAGCCTTTTCCCTCTCTCAAGAGTCCGCAAAAGCTAGCCCTATGCTGAAAAAGCTTTTAAAAACTTTCTCTTATACGCATTACACAACACACCAAACAAGAAATTAATAACCAACCAAACTTACAAACCACATCTCTCTCTAGATGGACTTCAATCTAAAGCAATGGAGAGTACGCAGAAAAGCAACGACCTCATCGGAGAGATAGATGCACATGCACAAGAATACAGAATCGGAGGTTACGAGTCTAGCG
>CM018906.1:21073235-21090735 GCA_009663005.1 Actinidia chinensis | reverse complement strand
TATAGATGGAGAATGGAGAGACGTGCGAGAAGATCTTGGCACAATCATTGGGCAGCCAAGTAGGGAAGCCGTGTCCAAATATCTCAAAGAAAAAGGAGGAGGTTGCCATGTGAAAAGAGCACTGCGAATGTAGAAGACCTGGTAGAGATTTAGACTGGTGGGCGAGGTGGCTACCTCGATTAAGAGTGACATGAGTTTTGAAGAAAGACGAGGACATCCAGAGGAACTAGGAGAATTCAGTGTCGACCAAGCAAGGTATTGGCGACATGGTCTTCATAGGGGTGAGGTGACCATCTTGAATTAGTAGGCGAAAATTTTACCCCTTATCACTAAGGATTTTTTTTTATAACTTGGTATCCGGCCAAATGACCAACTAATCTACAAAATTAATTTTACTATTCACTAGAGGAGACTGATTAAAGTGTATGAATTGCCCTTACTTAAGAATTGATAATATCGTAAATGTTTCAAATCTAAACTTTAGAAGAGAACAAACTTTCAAATTTCAAGCTAAGACTATCGGACCAACTTTTAGGTTTTATTCTTCCTAAGGTTAGTCAACATTATATTTCATTATCTAAAGTGTTCAATACTTAAATAAACAATTCAATTATTTTTAGTTTACTTTCTACAAGATTGGTCTATCATTGATGAATTATTGAAAATAAACATTATTTTAAGAGAAGTTATGTCATCAACCTTGTCCTGAACTTTGAAAAATTACAATTTGACCCCTAAACTTTAGATAATTACAATTATTTGGTCCCTGGACTTCTGAAATTACGATTTGGTCCCTAAGATTTTTGATATTACAGTTTGATTCCGAATCTCTCAAATATCAATTACAGTGGGATACTTTTTTGAAAATTTCAGATCAGTGGGGACTATAATTGGAAATTCCATCAGCGATTAAACATTTTAAAATTTCAGAATCAGTGGACATTAATTCCTTGAGAATTTTAAACCAGTGGGAAGATATTTTTGAAATTATAGTTGGTAATTAATTGGGTTGCTTTAGACTATTGAGTGTATCTTTGAAGCTCCACCTTGATGGTTCGCCCCATCCCAATACTTTTATTGATTGGGTTAATGATATGAATATTTTTTTGAATATCATAAGTTGTCTGATGATAGAACAGTCCCGGTTTTTCTAGGCTGAAATAATCAGCCGAGTTAAGAAGTTCTTTTGGCAAGGCACTGAGGCTCAACGACGACAAAAAAACCCCATCTCTGATTGGAATGAGTGATAGAAGTCTTGAGTGGTAAATCATTTCCTTATTCCTATTATCACAGAAGGAATTTAGAAGCATTGCAAGAGAGAAGCAAATCATTTGTTTGAAATTCTTGCGCAATATTGAGAAATTTCAAATAAGTTATATATGATTCGATGACAACTCCTTCGAGTTTAGTTTGTGGATGAATCTGATTTGTCTTTAGAAAGTTTGGGGACAATTGCATAGCGAGCTTCGAACTTTCAACAAGACAGGATGAATCGCTTGAATCATGTTGGTTGGATCTCTTGAAAACAGTACATTTACTTGTGCAAAGTTCTTGATCTTGATTTCGAAGAAAACGGTGACTGAAGTTCATTCTAGTTTGGGTATTGATTTTGAAGGAACGAAGAGCCTAACTAATAAGACTATTTGGGGTTGACAAGTACAATACCAAATTGTGAGATATTAAATTGAAGAGGGTGCAACGTTCAAACAGAAAACAAGGGCAATCAGCATCCAACTCATGGCGTCGTCACCAGAGGCCTATTCTTCTTATAGGCGTTTTCACAAGGTTGGCTTTAATTTTTTCAATCTCTTGGAGACGAATTAGTTTGCCTAGAAAGATTTGCGAAGTTCAAAATGGCCTGCACGGGTTACAAAAGTGGAAAGAATCGATTTGATTGGTGTTGACATTTACTTTCTTTTGCGTCTTGCTTCCATATTTCGTAGATTCTCGTCAACAATTTGAAGATGAAGTAGGTAAAATAACTAGGGGAGGAGGGCGTTATTTGGAGTTCGTCTCGGAGAATTAAAATTGAGAGTCCATGCAGGGTGTTGATTTACTCCCAGTACTCTTGATTCTTCTCTTTGGCATGGACGAATTCAGTATCTCCAATTTAACTCGAGGTCGAGTTCTTCTCAGTGAGAGATGAAATGCGGATAAAATTGTATTTGTTATTTATTAATTAATTGTATTTTATAATGTTATAATTAGTTATTTAATTTTAATTAGGGTTTATTAGCTGTTTTAAAAATAACTTGGCCATGGGTCTAATTTAGAGGGCCCATTGGGCTTTTTTATTTCGTTTAGGGTTAGATTATTTTTTTCTATTTAAAGAGACTTAGTTCAATTTGTAGCAGATTAATGAGTATGAATAAAGAGAAAATGATGCTTTTTTTTCTTTTCTTCCAACTTTAAATCTGGCAGGAGCCGAACTTCCTCCCTCCCTTCTTCTTTGATTTTGGCGGAAGCCGAACTTTCCCTCCCATTCTACATTCTAGTTACTTTTATCCTATTTTTCGATATCGATTAAATCGTAGAACAACAATTTTATTGTTGTCCTGCGTCAGGTTAATGTAATTTGCAGGACGTCAGGGATTGAAGGGATGGCCGGGGAATCAGTATGGGTCAGATCAATTTAACTTGAACGAATAGTGTTATTTATCTACTAACGTTGTAGTTTGAACATGACATTCAATTAAAAAAATCAATTGGTTTCTCAACCTTGAGGTTTGGAGTTCAAACCATCTTTTCACCAAAAAGAAAAAAGAGAGAAAAGTGGCCAATGTTTCTTGTACAAAATTGATCGAAAAGGTGGTTCATTCATAGACTTGCTAATACAAGAATAAAGTTCATTCATTCATTGAGACCCTAGTAGATAGTGTTTTTTAGTTGTCAATAGAACTTGACTTTGAGCGTCAGCTTTTGAAATTAATCTAAATACACTAAATCACAGAACTTCCAACAATCACTTGGCAAATAACAGTGACTGAGAACTGTTGTGGCCTTTGAAACACAAACAAACATTCATGTATCATGCATCTCCCGAATGTTTATCTTAAAACATGAATTTTGAGAGTGGGGCCGGGTAACAAAGTTGATTGTAAGTTGAAATGACATTGTATCACAAATGATAAATCCAAAACACACAAAATCTATAATATATCTTGCTAGGAAATTGGTTCGGCAATGAAAGGTTTTAATTATTTTGTTTTAGTTATTAAAATTTGTTACTCTTTCAAAATTTTCAAACCTTTTTTTTGTATTTGGTAACTCAGTATTCAGTCCACTGTATCGACTAATGGTGAGCAGGAGGAGCTTGTGCACTAAGTATTGTATTTTGTTTTCTAAGGCTAAGTAACCAAGTTATTCTTCAAAATTAATTACTGGGGCCAAATGAATGAGCCAAGAGGTAATTGGATTAAATATCAAATGTTCATGTAAAAGTGCAAGACTTATGTAAACATGGTGTGTTATTATTAAATCTTCTTGTCTTATATAAACAATCAGTCTTATTCAACCCTATCACTTTTGGTCCCTGCCTTGGAACTTTTCTTTATCAGAAGAGAAACAAGCCATGTGTTCCTCCAACATATTTGCATCAATAATGAAGGGCATTTCCATGACAAAACACATGATTCCCATAATTACATTTTTCTTTCCAAACTAACTTGTCCACCTTCATTAATATCACATAGATTAAATCAATTACCATATCTTGCTTCCTAACAAATTCCCTTCAGTCTTTTCAAAACTTAAAACAACTGGTCAAGCCCAATTTTGTTCTATCATTTGCCCTAAGCACATGGCTTTGCATCTTATTAGAATAAGCACAAATTTGCATTTTGGTACGAAAATTCCACGAATCACATGGCTCGTATGCTAATTAGGAACTAGTTTTTGGTTAGAGGATTATTCCATCGGTGGAATGCCATGTAAATGAACAAATGATTTGTAATCCATACCTTTCATTTTGATATTTAGCATTCTGATTTTTATGAAAATATCATTAATTAAGCTCACCTTGTACCGCATATTTCTTTTCTCCTTTTTTTTCTTCCAATTTTTGGAGCTTCTATTTCTGAGAATATGAATCGGAAAACTCTTTGACAGCTTTCTACTTGTGAGAAACAGGATCACGATTTATGTTTTTTTTTATTTTGGGTTTCTTGAGGGTTATAGCTACATATTGACATCTTCTTGAGTCTTAGTTTGGAATAGTAAACGGAACTGCATTATTGGCACTACAAAAACCAAATACTGATATTGTCTCATTCTGGTGAAAACTTGAAACCACTCATTGATCCATCAAAAGAAGGAACGCAATCCTTTTTGTCTTCAAAGAAAAGCAGACACGTTCTGTATGGATTGAACAACTGGGTATTCCTATTCATATTTGATGTGGGGTAAAAATATTTGCCTATTAATATTCAAGTCAAGCACGTCGCCCGAACAATTATCTTCGAACCCTCCTGACCGAGGTAAAACAAGTCTAACATTCTGCATAGAATCTCGCCGAGTTATCTCCACTAAGAACGCCCAGAGTCATCATCAGGATACTCATCAGTTGATTTATGGTGAAGTATTGCCTCCTCCTCACCTTTGGGCGAGGTAGAATACTTGACCTAATTAATCTCCACCAGAATCCTATCTATACATGGAAATTGCCCATTGCGAGATTCTCTCCTCCACAGCACCTACAATTACGGGATACTCTCCAAACGGCAATCTCCCCAATTAATTCTCCTACATCTTCGGGATACACTTGCATACTTGGCCATCCGAGGATCTCGTAGTGATCCGCTCACACGGCCCCTTACTCCGTCTATATAAAGGCTGCTCCCCCATCATTATGAGGGACATTTTTTAAATACGATCAGTATACACACAGTTTTATCTCCCCGTCGCCTTATCCTAATCTCCACACCGGAGGGGTTTTGAGAGGCCTCACCCCGGCCGGTTACGTTTGTTCGTCTGCGCAGGTCGCCTGAGCCCTTACCGAGGATTTTATCTCATGGTCGAGGAGCAACTTGACTGTTGGTTGCTCGCCCCCCAATTTTCAACCATAACAGTTTGGCGCCGTCTGTAAGAACGACAGTTCTCAACTTTCTATGCACCAGCGCAGCCGTTGTCTACCCAGACCAAGTATCAGCAGTCCTCTGGATAACAGAACCTATCCTATGGCCAATACTAGCCAAGTTCTAGATCTGGAGGGCTTACACCGTGAGATACATGGTATGGCCGAATAAATGAGATTGATGAATGAAAATAACTCTCGCTTGATACAGCTCGTCGCCGCGGCCAATCCACCACCTCCAGCCGCACCTCCCATTCCTGATGCCGAGAAATCTCATCACTCTCGTCGCTCAGACCATTCCCAAAATCACAACATTGGTTGGGAACGGAGAGAGCGACGTCGATCGCCAAGCCTTGCTCCTCCCCGGCGTGAAAGGAGCCCGTCTTCGTCAGAATTCGAGTCATCCATCAAAACTCCAAGAGCGGAAGATGGAGAAATAAGGAAAGGAAGATCCCCTCGCAGAAACGATCAGGCACGACACCGGAATATATCTACCTCTTAGAAAATTCGAGATCTAGACGCCCGCCTCGACGCCATTAACACGGGGGCAGGCGTTCCAGTGACAGTGGATACCCTAGTAAGACAACCTGAACCGACATTCACAAAAAGGATACTGAGGGCCAGAGTGTCCTCCAATTTGAAACCCACCCAGCTCGGGGTTTACGAGGGAAAAACAGATCTTATGGATCATTTAGATTCATACAAAAGCCTGATGTGGCTCCAGGGTTGTTCGAATGAAATGATGTGCAAAGCTTTTTCTGCCACTTTAAAAGGTTTGGCGAGATCGTGGTTCAGAAAGTTACCCCTGGGGACGATAGATTCATTTGGTGATCTAAGCCGACTCTTTGTCGCCAACTTCATGAGTTGCAGAATTAGGAAGAAGAATGTTTCCTACCTCTTTACCATCCAATAGAAGGAAACAGAGCGCCTGAAGAATTATGTGAAACGATTTATCCAAGCCATATTGGAAGTCGAAAACCCTAGCGATAAAGTGGTAATCATGGCCATGATGGAAGGACTCCGCCCCAACCCGATGTTCGATTCCCTATCAAAGAATGTGCTTGAAACTCTGTCCGCTCTCCAAAACAAAGCTATTACCGCGGAGGAACTAGCTGAGGCCAAGCGCAGAAGGCGAGGAAAGGATGATCCTAAGAGAAAGGAACCTGACAGTAGGCGGTCCGAATATAGAGATGAGGCAAGAAACAAAAGGTCTAACCGAGATTCAAAGCCGACCAACGAAAGACGCCCCCGTACTCCACCTCATCGACCTGAATTGATTCTGCCTCCTCTCAATGCCCCCATTGCCTAGGTACTCACAGAAATCAAACATGAGAAATTTGTCAAATGGCCTAGAAAAATCAAGACTGACCCCAGCAGGAGAAATAGGAACAAACATTGTGAGTTTCACTGAGACCACGGGCACAACACGGAGGACTGTTTTTAATTAAAGGAACAGATAACCAACCTTATCAAAAAGGGATATCTGAGGAAGTATGTTGCTAATTGCCAGCCACCAAACTCGCCAAAAAGAAGATATGGCGACAACAGACCAACCGCAGGAGATATACAAGTGATCCATGGGGTGTTCGAATCTGGTGAATGTACGAGCTCATCCAGAAAAAGACATGCCAGAAATGCGCAGGGTAGAACCGAGGAAGAAGTCTATAGCCTGTCTTTGCCAGTTCTCGAGGTCCACCACTAATCATCTTCAACAATGATGACCTGAGAGATTTGAACCTACCTCATGACGACGCCCTAGTAATATCTGCTATTATTGCCAACTTCAACGTCCAGAGAATCTTGGTGAACAACGGAAGTTTGGAGGACATCTTATTCATCTCGGCTTTTGACAAGATGAATATTGGGCTGGACAAATTGCATCCCTTCCATACTCCTCTGGTTGGATTTCAGGGGAACATGATGCATCCGCTGACATGGATAAAGTTGACAGTAACCTTGGGGATGGATCCCCACCAAATCACCATTTAGCAAGACTTCATAATGGTAGACTGCCCTTCACCTTATAATGCGATCCTGGGCCGCCCGACCTTGGGAGGAACTAGAGCCATTACCTCAACTTATCATTTGAAAATGAAGTTCCCTACCACAATGGGGGTAGGAGAGGTTAGGGGCGATCAAAAAGTAGCCAGGCAATGCTTTATTTCAGCTATAAAAATCGAAACCCCAACCCCCGTCACCCAATAGCAATTACAGATCATGGACGAGGAGATGGGGGCACTAAGAGATGAAGTTAAGCAGATTACCTTGGTAGACCCTAGAGAGTCAGAGAACACAAACCCTCAAGAGGTACCTTAACGACCCCTCTTCATACACCTAGATTATCCAATCGCCATGTTCATGATCGGAACTGGAACGTACCGACGAGTTTTGCGATCTGCCTTAACCAACTTTTTTAAAGGAATTTTAACGTCTTCGTTGGGGTCCTCAGGGCAACGTCCTGGCAATTGATCCTTAAGTCCCGCCACATACACAAATTTTCACTCAACCCTGAATATCTCCCCAGTTTGGCCCAAAAACAAGAAGTTGTCCCCCGAACCTTAACTAAACGGCAATCGATCGACGATAGTGGACGAAGCTCATCAAAGCCGAATGCGTTCGAGAAAGCCCATTAATCCAGAATTGGCTTTGGCTCGCAATGTCATTTGTCGCCCCCCCAAAGGAGGTGGACAATGAGGGTAATGTGTGGATTTTCAACTATAATCTCAATAAGGCTTCCCAAAAGACAGTTTTCTTATCCAAGATTGTCTGAAGTTGATGCCCACGTATCAAACCTGAGCTCCTAAGTTTTTATGATGCCGTCTCGAGAATATCATCAGATCAAATATACCCTCTGACGTAAAAAACAATCCTTCAGCACAAGCGAGGGCTTAATATTGTTACATAAGTATCATGACATTTGATTTAAAAAATGCTGGGGCGAACATTCAGAGGTTGATGAATAAAAATGTTCAAGGAACCAATTGGGAAGCAATGGAAGTATATCATAGATGACATGCTGGTTAAGCCTCTGAGCACCCACCACTCGCCCACCTAGAAGAAGCATTTAGCATCTTACGGAAACACCTTATGATGTTTGAATCCTTCTACTAATGCATTTTAGAGTGTCATCCGAGAATCCTAGGATTTTTTGATAACCAAGCGTGGAATTGAGGCCACCTGATCAAATACAAGCTTTCAGTTTGCACGCAATGAGCCTCGCCCTATAAATAACCCGTGAAGTTCAGCAGTCTCAATCGGGCAGTAGCCGCCGCTCGATGATTTCATATTCCCAACAGTCAGCTACAAATGTCTCCCGTTCTTCAAAATTCTGAGAAAATCAAGCCTTGCAATGGGGCAAATCTATATATGCATTCCAACAGCTCAAGGGTATCTCGGTATCGCCACCCTTGGGTCCTCACTGTCCGAAACGGGCCAAAGAACTCCTCTTGTATCTTTCCGTCTCGCATTACAAACAGTAAATTCGTGCTTTATAACGGAAAGAGGACCGAGTTCAAAGACCGGTTATATTATGTGCAAAGTCCTAATGGGAGCCGAAAATAGGTATCTAAATTGAGAAGCTGCCTACGCACTCATGTCGCTGCCAGAAACTTCGCAATTATTTCAAGCTCACTCCCATCGCCGTGTTAAACAGATCAACTATGAAACAACATTCCCAACGGACCAGACGCTTTAGGGAGACTTTTAAAGTGGTCTATCGAACTAAGTGAATTCACATCATCTATAAACCAAGGATGGCGAAAAAACCCAGGCCTGGGCAGACCTTGGTAGTTGAGGGGATCCACCCGCGAAACAGAAAGTTACTTCCCCGAAGTGGAAACTTTGATATATGGAACAAAGTTTTGATGACCTCGTCCGATGATGATTGTGGACAGATCCTCTAACCAACACGGCTACGGGGCAGGACTTGTCCTTCAGACCCCTTCAGGTGACCAAATGGAATATGCTATACGGATTGAGTTTAAAGCCACTAACAATGAGGCCGAATATGAAGCTCTTCTCGTCAGTCTTAGGGTGGCCACCGATCTGGAGGTGGACTCCCTAGACGTATTCAACGATTCACAATTAGTGGTAAACCAGGTCCAGGGGGATTACCTCGCCAAGGACTCGAGAATCATATCCTACCTGGATGAAGTAAAAACCATGACAGGAAAGATCAGAAATTTCAAAATTCTCCAAATTCCTAGGGAAGAAAATAGAAAGGTAGATGCCTTGGCTAATCTCGCCTCATCCTTTAATTTCATCTCAGACAGGTCGATACCTATGGAATTTCTAGCCAGCCCAGCATCTGGACCACCGAAATAGTCTTTCAGGCAGAAGTAGGCCCGACGTGGATGGACAAAGTTTTTATTTATCTCCCGGACGGCACCCTATCGCGGGACAAACTCTAGGCCTTTTTTAGGACCCTTTTTAAGGTGTCTTTGACTTGAAGAAGGAGAATATGTGATAAAAGAGATGCACGAGGGCGTCTGCAAAAACCATTCAGGAGCAAGGTCATTAGCAAAGAAAGCGATTCGCTAGGGATATTTTTTGCCTAATATAGAATAAGATGCAGCAGCTTATATCAAAAAATGCAACAAATGCTAGAGGTTCGCCCCCATTAGCCACTTTCCCCATACCGAAATGGTGCCTATAACTAGCCTTTGGCCTTTCACTTAGTGGGATATGGACATACTCGGACCTCTACCGCAAGTTCCTCTACAAAGGAAATTTTTGATCGTCGCCATAGACTATTTCACGAAGTGGATAGAGGTTCAACCTCTCGCCAAGATCACCGAGAAGAATTCCAGGGATTTCCTATGGAAACACGTTGTCTACAGATTTGGGATTTCCAAAGTTATCATCTCGGACAATGCTAAGCAATTCGACAATGACAAATTCAGGCTGTTTTGCTCGAACCTTGCCATTTCTCATCATTTCTCCTCACCTGATCATCCTCAAGCGAACGGGCAAGTGGAAGTCACCAATCGGACCATCCTAAGGAAATCTGACGGCGAGGTTGAAAAATCAAAGAGGCGCGAATGGTAGAAGAGGCTTCCGAGGCATACTCTGGGCATATACACAACTAGCCGAATCCATCGGGCGAGATCCATTATTCCATGGTCTTGGAACGGAATCAGTCATTACCTGTGAAAATCGGGATACCAAGCTTCAGAACATCAAATTTTAGCAAAGAAAACAATGAGACCGAACTGTACCTTAATCTCGACCTCCTTGATGAAAAGAGGGAAAAAGTAAATTTGCGTCAAGCAACATACAAATGTCGTGTCGCCAGATATTATAACCGAAGGGTTAAGCATCAAACCTTCCTCCCTGGCGACCTGGTTCTACGAAAGGTCACCTTATTTACTAAGGAACCAAGTGAAGGGAAGCTCGGTCCCACATGGGAAGGTCCCTACAGAGTCACGAAAGTATCCAAACTGGGAACTTACTGGCTAGAAAACGTGAATGGAAACGCGCTCCCTCACCCCTGGAACGCAGAACATTTGAGGAAATATTATCAATAATACGTATTACCACCGATTGTTTTGATCGGTAGAAATTCCAAGTGTATTATGGTATCTCGTTTATGTTTTACCATTTATGAATTTTCTCTGCAGTTTGTAATTATTACCGTTTTTCGCCAATGATGGAATATTACCAATATCAAGATACGCCCATTCGCTAAATGATAAGGCGCCTTGATCGCCATATCGCCAATATCAAAATACGCCCATTCGTTAAACGATAAGGCACCTTGATCACCATTATCACCAATATCAAGATACGCCCATTCGTTACTAAACGATAAGGCGCCTTGACCGCCATAAATGTCGCCAATATCAAGGTACGCCCATTCATCGCTATATGATAAGGCGTCCTGATCGCCATTGAGGATATCGCCATACTTAGATACACCTATTCGTTAAAAGCATCTTGATCCCGTAATTGATTTGTCCTAATAACTTAATGATTAATCAGTTAAAAGTTATTAAAATAAATCTCCAATTTGCTTTACAAAGGTGAATGGGCGATGAAGTAATTCGCTTTATAAGTCAGTAATGTTTCATCCCACAATAGGCGATATAATGAAAGCACGACATGATCGCCAAAATAGTTTTTCTACAACCGGGCATGGAACGAGAATCGGTAATTCATTCATTGTAAAGGTAAAAGATTACAATTGATGGATCGGGATTGACTTCGCCCTCATTGCTAGCCTCTTTCTCGCCCTCCTTGGTCATTCCCTCCTCCTCAGCGAAACCCACATCCAACTCCATATTCGCCCAGATTGGGAAACTGGTGAAGAAGTTGCCTCTTGTAAAATTTGAAACCCCCGCTGAAATAGGTAGCAGCATAATCTATAACCGCCACCTTAAAATCTTCCGAAGATTTGAATTTTTCAATGGCGAGCTCTTTGGCCTTAACTAATTTGCTAGTAAGCTCAGCCACCTTAGCTTTCAACCTAGCCATGACTTCCGACTTGGCTAAGTCAGCGCCGGACTTCGCAGCCTATTCGCTCAACTCGACCAGCCGAACCTTCAGCCTTGAAAGCACGGTTCCAGGGTTTTACCAAATCGAGCTTAGTGGAGTCCGCCCGGGTGATCTGGAAGTCGATGTCGTTCTGATGCTCGTGACTCCGAAGAGCGAGAGAAGAGACGAGCACGACAGCCTGTCCAAAGTAAGCAGATCAGTATTAATATTAATATTAGTATTCAAGACAAACTACTAAGGAAGACATGCGAATTACCTGACCCAAAGCACGAAAAGACTTAGTAACCAATCCTCTGAGGAGAACTTCTTGGCCTTCTCCTTGTCGACGGGGGGTATCGCCTCGTCCAATACCTTTTGAGCCACGTGGGCGCTCGACATCATCGAGACCCCAGAATCAAGATCATCGCCCAGCAGAAGAGAGGTCCCCAGCACCGACATACGCATGGTTGCATTGATTGCCCCCTATTGGATTTGAGCCTTTTAGGTGGTGGCGGCGGCATAGCCTCCTTGCCCTTCGAAGAGTCCAACTCGCCTTTGTTGGCAGCATAGTTGCTCTCTCGAGGATGTTTTTCCTGAATAACGACCCCCTTTAAAGGTGGTTGAGGTATCGCCTTGTTCCTGCGTCCTTGGTCACAACCTTCTCTCTCGCCTTTTGGGGCAGGGCAGACAGACTAACCCGAGCTGACATAGCTGCATATAAAAAGAGTGTTAGATGAAAAGAATGAAACAATGAATGACAAGTTCTAAGGCTGTACCATCAGATCTAAGCTCGATGGGCAGCTCTGAGTCTGAATTGGAGTCGAAGCCTTTGAGGAAGAGGTTCGTAAAAGGATCTTGGACTTTTTCCCCTAGCCACCTAAGTAAAGTCATGTCGGGGGTATCAAGGAAAGCCTTCCTAGCTATCCTGCTGATGTCCCCTCTAATGGCTCCTAAGTATTCTACTGAATCATCACGAGAACTACCATATTGGAAGTCGCCTCGGAACTCACCCTCGTCACACGAAGTGATGTTATCCCTACCACTTGAGGATATCTCTATACGACCTACGACAAAGTATTTCTTGAAGGTCTTAGAGCCCAGGACCTTGGACACATCGAAATAACCGCCGGGCTCTATCTTACCAAGAACCTCCGCTATCCTTTTAGCCTCGGTCTCGGTCAGGGCTAGCAGCGCGTTATAGGTTTTCCTTGAAGTTAATCACCTATGTTAGGCAAAACAATAATTTCCCACAAAACAAAAGGAAAAGAAAAAAACTGACTTGGCGTCCCCCAAGACCTAGGGACCCGTGGAATCCTCACACCAGCAGGCATGTTCGGGAAGAACTCCCACTCGTCCCCAGAGGCGAAAAAACACTATTCTTCCACCCCTTGACGTTACTTGGGGACCCTCGGAGTATATTCTTCTTAGGCCTCGCCTTGAAATAATACCACCCCGAATTCGGTAACGGGCTGAGGGAATATAGGCACCTGAATTCATCACATGACATGTGGCATTTGTAATACCGCCATATTACCAACGAACAAATGATAGATCGCCATGCGTTGGGAGAAAACTGGGCGGGATAGATTTTGTAATAATTTAAAATCCTCCTGATGGTGGGGTAAATAGGGAGCCTTAGGCCGGCTAGGAAGGCAGTTTCATAAAAGGCCACCTCGCCCTCGCGAGCAGACAAAATTGTCTCGCCTTCTCCGGGGATCCTAAGTTGGACCCTGGAGGGGAATGAGTATTTCTCCCTAAGCTGTATAGGTCGGTCTAGGACATGAAGTTAGTTTCTTTGGTAAGGCTCGAGGTGTCCATTTTGGGATGAGCGGTCTGCTTCGTCGAGAGCAAGGGAGAACGGTTTGCTTCGTTGGTGATGTAGGACTTCCTCCTAAATGGTCGGATATCCAAGACGGCAATGATTGCCCAAATTTCCCATCTCTTAGATTGATCCTATGGGACATAAACCGGAGGGCGCAATGGTAAGAATTAACTCGTACACTCAACGGGAGAAGAGGCGGCGAATTATTTGTGGCGAGGTGCAATTTAAGAACGAAGCAAAATAAAAAAGTGTGAATGAATAGGGTGGCCCTGTTTATATATATAGATTTGAGAGCTACGATCAATCTGCCTCAACGACCCAGATCTCGTGGCGTTTTGAGTTCCGAGATGAAAAACTGCCATTCCCGCCACAAATCATTTTTCCCTCCGACTCTCCCTATTCCGTGTTTAATGCCCAGTCCACGTGGCCTAGTAATGGAATACCCGCATTAACTGCTTTGATTGATGTTCCATCTGGCTGAATGCCATCATTACACACCCACGTCAGCACAGACCAGTTTTCCCCACAGATGCTCGTACACCACCTCAGTCGTTCGAGTGTAAAGCTAAATTAAAAAATAAAACATCTCAAAGACCAAATAATCTACGTGTTAAGAACTTTTTGTTTTAACCTTATATGGCCTACCTACTCCCAGTAACCTACGTGTTTGCCCTATCTGAAATTTTACGTTGCCAAATCGTTGTCGCCTTTGGACAGTCATTGCAATCTTGATTAACTAGAGGAACAGCGGTAAATAATCTCGCTCATTTGAATAAAAAATAAATAAGCTCATTCATTCAAAGGAAATAGTACATTTCTTTTATTTTAAACACAAAGATTGGAGATCGCCATTACAAAAAATAAAATAAAATAAAATAAAATAAAATATAAAATGAATTCAATTTACAGAGGACTTGTCTTTTAATCCCCCTTCTTCTCCACTCTAGCCTCGACCTCCCCTCTGTCCTCGGCCGCCTTCCTCTCGGCCTTAATCTCTTCCTGGGCAAGGAAGCCTTGATCCATCTCGATGTCTTCCAAATCCACATTGAGGTTGGGATAATGATGTGCGAGCTGCCTTTTGCAAAAATCAAAGCCGTCGCCAAAGTAGGAGGATGCTAATCCCATCATAGCCTCTAGAAAGTCATCAAACTCTTTGAACGCCGCAATGATCCTCCTAGTGGAAAGGTTCTGACTTTTCTCCAGCTCGGCAACTCGCACCTCCAGCTTCGCCACCACTTCGTTCCTTGCCTCAACCTCCTCGACAGCCTTCTTCCTTTTGGCTTTTTCCTCGGCCAAGGCACCTTCCAATTCAATGGCCCTATTTTGCGCTCGAACCATCTCATTTCGGAAGACTCTACAAGAGCTCATTGATTGAGGGCACCCTCAGAAAATCCCTACTATGGATGGCGAGGGAAGACCCCAAAATAACCCCTGCTATAGAGAAGCAATCGAGATTACCACACGGGAAATAACAAATGAGTCCTCAGGGAAGAAAACAAATACCTGGCCAAGGACATGGAGGAACTTGGTCACTATCTAGTCAAAAGTGAGCTTATCCACCTTCTCCTTATCAGCGGGGAGTATCACCCTAGCCAGAATCTTCTCTGTCGTAATGGCATTGGCCATCGCTGAAGCTTGGGGGTCCAAAGCCTCGCCAAGGGTTCGCCTCGCTGAGCTGCCAGAATCTTCTCTACTGTAACAGCACTGGCCATCACTAAAGCTTGGGGGCTCAGAGCCTTGTCAAGGGTTCGCCTCGCCGAGCTGCCCTCCTCGGGAATGACAGGAGGCATGCGCACTACTGCCAGTCTTGATCTTTTTTGCCTTTAGCAAAGGGGCGACCTGCTTTCCCTTGGATCCATCATCGGAGGCCCTTTTCTTAGATGCTGCCTCAGAGCCCTCAGATATAACCACGCCCTTCGAGGAAGGGGCTGCGGTCTTTTGAGCCACGACTTTAGTGAGTTCGCTAAGCTTGATTCTCTTGGACATCGCTATTAAAATAGAGATTAACATCAAACCAAAGACCAGAATAAAAATTTGAAAGATATAGTCAAATACCATCCGATCTGAGCTCGGGGGACAACCCAGAATCCGATTGAGACCCTAACTTAGAGCCAAAGCTTGAGCTCAAGCTACTAGGAGTGAGACCTAAGAAGTGGTCTTAGTCCCTCTCCCAGACCGTCTTAACAGATCTAAATCGAAGGCATGGAGAGATCCTCATTTCCTCCCTGAGTCCCTACGAACTCAACCGAATCTTCTCGAGAAGGGACATCAGGGCGAGAAACATCTGTGGAACGGCTAGACTCACTTGTGTGATCCGCAGGAGCAATAGCTTCTTCCCTGATGTTGTTCGCTGCTTCACCCCAATATCGCCTTCGACCGTACCACGCCGCTTGAAGATACCTTGACTCGACCGAGGGTGAAATATTTGAAGAAGGTTATTGATTTTAGGATCACTAGAATTTTGAAGTGCCCTTCTCTTATCTTCTCGAAGACCTAGCGGAATCTCTCCTCCTTGGTGGGAGATAAGACCGGCACTTGAAGAAAATATTGTTCGTTAATATAATGCCAAAAACACTAGGGGCAAGATAATCCAAAGGCGTAACTCACCTGGAGCGCCCCATGACCTCAGAACTTGTACGACCCTTTCCTCGTGAGGAATGGTCGGATGGAACTCCCAATCGTCTCCCGAGACGAAGAAAAATCTCCTCTTCCACCCTTTGACGTTGCTGGGGGCCCCCTTTAGGATGTTCTTGCCCGGTCTCGCCTTGAAATAGAGCCACCCCGACTCTGACCCTGGACCCTTGAGCAAGGTGTAAAGACACCTGAACTCGTTCAAGGAAAGATGACACCGATGGAAATGCCATATAACCAGCACGGAGATGATGTTTCTCCAGGCGTTAGGGGAAAGTTGGGTGGGATAGATGCCGTAAAAGTTTAATACCCGTTTAATAGTGGGGTGCATGGGAAACCTTAAACTGGCAGGGAAAGCGGCTTCATAGAAAACCACCTCACCCAAACTAGTGGACAAGATCATTTTGCCTTTCCCAGGGATCCTCGTTTGGACCCCCATTGGGAAAGAATAGGTCTCCCGTAGGCGATCAAGATCGCCTTGAGTCATGGTATTTAGTTTGTGGGTTGCTTTCGTTAGCCATAGATTAAAATTAATTTATGCTTATCTATAAATAACTAGGCGAGGACGACAATACTTACTAGGAATATTGGTTGGCGAGACGGTTGAGGCGAGATGTACGTCAGAGCAGAACCAGCAGTTCGATAGCAGAAATAAAGAGTGCAAAAGAACAAAAGAATCCTATATTTGTAAGGACCACCAAGGGTCAAGATCTATTCAGGATAATGGCTAGGATGTCGCGACGTTTCGAGTTTCGAGGACGAAAATTATCGCTCCCGCCAAAATGTCTTTTCATTCCCACCAAAAGATCCCCCATTTAATGTCCTCTACCACGTGGATTCCCTGGAGGAATCGTCACCATTGTTAAGACACATCATCGAAAACCCCATTGCGAGGACACGTCCTCAAAACAAACTGTGCAACTCGGAGTTTCAAGTGTTCCATCTCGGTATTTTGAGTAGGGGGCACTGATGTGAGGTAAAATATTCACTTATTAATATTCAAGTCAAGCACGTCGCCCGAACAGTTATCTCCGAACTCTTCTGACCGAGGTAAAACAAGTCCAACATTCCGTATGGAACCTCGCTGAATTATCTCCACTAAGATCGCCCAGAGTCATCATCAGGATACTCATCAGTTGATTTATGGCGAAGTATTGCCTCCTTCTCACCTTTAGGCAAAGTAGAATACTTGACCTAATTAATCTCCACCAAAATCCTATATATACATGGAAACTGCCCATTTAGAGATTCTCTCCTCTACGGCACCTACGATTACGGGATACTCTCCAGACGACAATCTCCCTAATTAATTCTCGTACATCTCCGGGATACACTTCCATACTTGGCCATTCGAGGATCTCGCTGTGATCCGCTAACACGGCCCCCTACTCCGTCTATATAAAGACAGCTCACCCATCATTATGAGGGACATTTTTTAAATATGATCAGTATACACACATTTTTATCTCTCTGTCACCTTGTCCTAATCTCCACGCCGAAGGGAT
>CM018906.1:20990735-20993235 GCA_009663005.1 Actinidia chinensis | reverse complement strand
TGCGTGTACTCAATAAAGATTTGTGATAAGTGGTTTGCAACAGAATTTTCGGAACCCTTCTTGTCCCTAATTTCCAAATCAAATTCTTGCAAGAGTAGAATCTACCTAATCAACCTTGGCTTGGCATCTTTCTTGGACAACAAGTGTCACAAAGTAGCATGGTCATTGTACACTATGACTTTCAATGCCAAGAGGTAAGACCGGAATTTTTCTAGTGCAAATACTACTGCGAGCAACTCTTTCTTGATAGATGTGTAATTAAGTTGCGCATCATGCAAGGTTTTGCTCGCGTAGTAAATGGCATGAGGCACTTCGTCTACCCTTTGGCCTAAGACAACACCGACCGCATAGTCAGATGCGTCACACATGATATCAAATGGTAAGGACCAATCGGGTGTTTGCATAACAGGGGTCGTGGACAAGGACTCTCAAAGCTTCTTAAAAGCTCGTACACATGCCTCGTTGAACTCAAAAGGAGCATCCCTAGCAAGAAGATCGCACAAGGGCTTAGAGATTTTACTGAAGTCCTTAATGAATCGTCAATAGAAATCAACATGACTAAAAAATGACTAATCTGCTTTACTGACGAGGGGTGTGGAAGCTTCGAGATAAGGTCGACTTTAGCCTTGTCAACTTTTATCCCTCTCTTGGAAACTATGTGTCCCAAAATAATGCCTTCACATACCATGAAGTGGCTCTTTTTCCAGCTTAGGACCAAGTTGGTCTCTACACATCGTTTGAGCACTTTAGCAGGATTGTAGAAGCAATTCTCAAAAGATGATCTGAAAATAGAAAAGTCGTCCATAAAGATCTTGAGGAAACTCTCCACCATGTCTAAAAATATAGCCAATATGCACCGCTGAAAAGTGGCGGGTGCATTGCATAATCCGAACGGCATAGCCGATACACAAATGTGCCAAAAGGATATGTGAAAGTCATCTTCTCTTGATCATCAAGGAAGACAGGAAGTTAGTTGTATCCTGAATAGCCATCCAAGAAGTAATAATAGCTCTAGCCCGCTAGACTTTAGAGTATCTGATCAATAAAGGGCAAAGGGAAAGGATCCTTCCTCATAGAGGCATTTAATTTTCTATAGTCTATGCACACACGCCACCTCGTGATGACGCATTGTGGGACTAACTCACTAGACTCATTCTCAACAATAGTGATGCTAGATTTATTCGGTACTACTTGAGTAGGGCTTACCCATTTACTATCTAAAATTGGGTAGATTATACTCGCATCCAACAACTTGATCACCTCTTTCTTAACCACCTCCTTCATATTCAGATTCAATCTCCGTTGCATCTTACGAGATGGTTTAGAAATCTTTTCTAAGTGAATACGATGCATACAAATGGAGGGATCAATGCCTTTTAAGTCTGCCAGCAAAGCACATCAATCAATTGACCCTCTTATTGGGCATTTAGGTTAAAAGCAATGATAATAGGTAAAGTTTCATTAGGTCCTAAATAGGAATACTTGAGTGTAGCTAGAAGTGGCTTTAACTCAAGTAGTAAAGGTGATTCAATAGAAGGCAATGCGGGAGTTTCTGCGAGAGGAGGTAAAGGCTCAAATTTGGCATACCTGGATGCTTATCAATGAAGGATGTGGTCTTGCCTCGCAAGGCATTGACCTCCTCAATGGACTAGTCGATTTTATACTCGTCGAAGCCAAAATAGTGAGGCAAGAGTCCAAGGGGTCTTCCGTAAGTATGTATGGGAGAGCCTCCTTTACTAGCTTATCCATCATTGTGACTGCACAATAGTCGGCTTCTTCCATGGGAGGGTGTTGGAAAGCTCGAAATATATTCATCCAAACTTTCATGTTCCCAAAAGAGACATCCATAACCCCAGTTCAATAATTAATATTTGTATTGGTTGTCACTAAGAAAAGATGACCAAGAATAATTGGGATTTGTCTCCTATCATTCCTCCCTAGTTCCATGTCCAAGACTATAAAGTCCATTAAAAATAGAATTTTATCCACTTGAACTAGAATATTCTCTATCACACCACATGGGACTCTTATGGATCTGTTTGCCAATTGTACTATTACTGTCGTGGGTTTAAGTTCACCTAGATTGAACCACTCATAGTATGAATATGGCAGTAAATTCACACTCGCACCCAGATCCACAAGTGCCTTTTCGATGGAACAATTTTCAATGGTGTAAGAAATAGTAGGCACACTCAAATCTTTCAACTTGGGTGGAATAGTAAGCTTGATCACTATACTCACTTATTCAGTCGAGAAGACTTTCCTCAATAATTGAGATTTTAATCTATCTTTGCACTTTTGTGTGCACAAGTTTTTGAGAAATTTGGCATAAGTCGGAATTTGCTTGATCACATCAAGGAGTGGTAAGTTGATTTTTACTTGCTTGAACACTTCAAGTATGTCCTCTTTGATTACACCTTTCCTATCAAAGGAAGAGGGTGATGTCAAGCAAGTAGAGAAAGGTGCCCTTAGCAGACGAGGTGTTGTGAATAATTCTTTA
>CM018906.1:20973235-20975735 GCA_009663005.1 Actinidia chinensis | reverse complement strand
GACGTACATGAATATTAATAGGCGAATATTTCACCCATTAGGGACAATCCAAAGAGTATTCAGAAGCATGCATAGGATGTGCTCAGCCCAACGGTGCTCTTAGCCAAAGGTGAACTAGGTCAAAGGGTGTGTTTCGGCCCAATGGTGCTCTCAAACAATGAAGGTGCATAGCCTAAGAGATTGCTCGACCCAAGGAGTGTGTTTTGCCTAAGGAATAACTCAGTCCAAGGGATATGCAACCAAGGTGGTGAGCGTGTGCTCAAATTTTGGCTCCAAATTTCACTCAAAAACTTGGAAAAGTGATATGGAAAGGAAATTTCAGCAAGACACGGTACGCGTGCGACTGGGAAAAGAGCATAGCCATTAAGCCACACACGTGGGTAAGGCCAGACAGCGCCCTACCGCACGCACGACTGAACTCCTTGGTGGATCGAGCTCAGTTCGTGTGATTGAACGAGCCAGTTCGGGGATGGATCGAACTCGGTTAAAAAAGTAGTGTGCACAACGATGACCAAGCTCGCACTGAGCTCACTTGGTTGGAGCGAGCGTACTCGGCAAAGTCGAACCTTGAAGGACTGAATTGAGCTTCGCCTCATGAGGTAAGTGAGTGCGCTAAACCATATTAGAAGACAAGCTAGGACCATAGCCATTAGCCGTGGTAGGAACTGAACTGGAGATTGATAGTGTTCGGGTCCGAAACGTACTAACAAACTTGTATTTGTTTGGCCTTCTTGAGCTCTTTGGGCCGAGCAAGCTCGCTCACATGTTAGCGCAACTGAACTTCGTAAGCGGTTGTTGGACTGATCTCGGACACGTGGCCTCTAGGTTTGGCCGATCACGCTACAAGGACTGAATTGAGTGAGGGTGTTTGACCCAAAAGGAATGGCGGACAATGCATGAGGCTTGGTGCAAGACCAAACTAGCAGGTTGAGGGCCGAACCACACTCCCAAGTCAGGACCAAGGCTTAACTGCCCCGCACATGTGCGCGGTCGAGCACCTACACGCGGGCGACCAATGCCGAGCAGTGCCACACACGCACGCTTTAGGAAGAATAGGTCAAAAAAAAGTCATGTGAAACAATCTATTTAACCCTTTTTTTCATAATCAAAATTAAATATTTTTTAAAAATGGTTTGGCTATATTGTATTACTTTTACAGATATTTCCAACCATATAAAATAAGTTTTGATCCAATTTAAACGAAATAGATGTCAATTTTTTACGAAAGTCATGCAATTTTTTATTTACTAATGGTAAAATGGTCATATCTCCTAGTTTATAAATGATAATAGTTTGATTCCAATTGGTCTTTAAAGTAAACTTATGGATATTTCCAACGATACAAAAAAGGACAAATCGGAATCTAGGCAAAGTCGGGTGAGTCCGCAAAATTTGGGCCTCACTGGTGGCCGGACCGGCACTTTGAGAGCACTCTATGAAAGCCCAAAGTGCTAGACTGGCACTTTTGACGAGGTAATGAATTTCAAATTTTTATGCTTTTTGATTTATTTCTCCTTAAGGAAATAAAATATTTTATTTTTATTCTTTTTATTGGAATAATAAACTCCCCAAAAAAGTTTTCTAATTAAAAAATATATTTTTATAACCCTAGGCTCACCTATAAATACCACCTTCTCTTCTTCTTAATTCACATTGAAAATAACACCTAAAAATCATAAAAAAAAGAGAGGCCATAGAATTCTTATGAGAAAGAGTGAGAAAATTAGAGTTTTTAGAGAGTGGCAAGAGAAAGAGAGAAAAGAAGAAGAAAAAGAGTTTTAGTTTCGTCTCATTTTTGAGAAGAGATAAAAAAAAAAAAAGAGTTCTAATTTAGGGCTCTTCGATGCAAAGAATACATTCAAAGAGTCAAAGAAGTCATTCAAAGATCATAGTTCAATCCTGAAGGCAATCCAAAAAGATCTAACGGTAGAGATAATATTTTTAAGAAGATCCAAATGTTCGAATTACTCATCTACAGTAAAAAAAACTTTTATCTTCAAATATGTTGTTGTGGCAATATCATAAAATTTAAGAGATTTCTTTTGCTCTCCACCTCGATGTAATAAAAAAAAGTAGAATATTTTTTTGAGAGAGAATTTGTAAAAATAGTGGTATTTATGTGTTAAATTCTGTTTTTTGCATGTTGTATTTATTTATGTAATTAACTGCTCATGCATCCTAAATGAACTTAAATATTTAATTAAAAATGAACCCAAAGATGTTGAGTAAAGACTAACTATAATGGTTATACCGAGTAGGTACTTAACACCTTCTCACTCAGTATCATAGCCCCCGGACTAGTGGTGCAAATTAGACGAGGCTAGATAAGCCTTCCCGGCATACGGCCTAGATCGTCCAGGCTTGTGTTCGGCCCATTGCCCACTTCTAAGGCAGACACCGGTTGGACAGCCCTTGCGAAGCCCATCCCGATATCAAGCTTGACCCAATTCAGCCTGACCCAGTAGCCCATCTAGCACAGACCAAACCAGTTGCCCAACAT
>CM018906.1:20960735-20970735 GCA_009663005.1 Actinidia chinensis | reverse complement strand
AAGAGAGTTAAATTTTAGAATCTTTCAAGACCATAGATCTATTGGACGATGAAAAGAGTAAAGACAATAATTAGTCAAAAATTTTTTTTTTGTTTTAATATTGTACTTTGTAAGAAAAAAATTAGTAATGTAAATGAATGATGGTTAAGTGAATGCCAACCTAGTTAGGATGTACTTAATTGTAGTGAAGCAAATCTCAACTTTCAAATTATTTTAGTTGTTTGTTTGTTTTAAATTTTTGCAATCAATGTATCTGACAATATTTTTTAATTAATGAAATCGATCTCTTTCTATTTGTTTAGTCAATTTTTAATTTATTATTTCATAGAAATACATTGTTGTTGTAAATTACTAAAATATAATTTGCCATTTTTAATATTTTTTAAGTAATAAATTCTAATAAAATGAATTAAAATAACAAATGTTACTTATTAATAACATTAAACGAAATTTTATAATGTGGATAATATTACAAATATGTTGTCAAAATTTAAAAACAAACTAAAAAAAGTAAAAAAAGACGGCCAAATCGAGCCGATTCATCTTGCTTGGGGCTTAGTCCGTTTGGGCTTATCCAAGTCCGGATAGGGAATGGGCCGATTCCATGGTCTGGGATGACAATGGTTTGGCCGTTTGGGCTAGGCCCAACCTGTACTGCTACAATCGCGAGATGGGACAGCCCGAACTGACCCAATTTGCACCTCTAACTTGGACTCATCTTTAGGAAAGAAAAGGACTGTAATTATTGACGAGAAGGGCTAAGTAATTATGTATCGTTGTTCTTTTGCGATAAATGTATATGACAAGAAAGATTTTCCTCCTCAAGTATGTTTTTTTTAAAGAAAAAAAAAGCATGTTTTTGATTTGTGGCGCTTATAGTGGCGACTCTACTGGAGACCCATAAATAGGATAAACTTGAAAGTATCTTTGAATTTATTTTAATTAAATATTTAATCCTTGAATTTGATTTTTGAATTTTATTTTTTGTAGGACTTCTCCGGCCTCACCCTTGCAAGTCCACCGGGGGCAAACCGTATTGAGCTACTTCTTGGGTGGGGACCCGCTCATTGGGCTATACGTACCTTTATGGTATATTGAAAGGATGGAAGGTTACATACCTTCAAGTAAATATGCAAGATTGTCAATCTACGTATAATCTTGGAATGGCCATGCTTTCCTAAACCCTAACCTTAAAAGGACCCTTTGTTTAGGCAAATCAACCTAAAATCATATAGTTAACATAGAACTCTCTTCCCAAATCAGGATAAGACCCCTTATGTTAGGGCTCATTCATGATATGTGTGTTACGTGACACCAAGCAATAATGAAAATTGTGACCCAAAACTGCGAATGATCCAGACTTGTTCTAAATTTGGGCTATTCTCTTCAACGATAGGGCTAATTTCTTAAATTCAAAAGGGGGTTGATCGATAATATATTTATTTAACATGATGCTCTTGGGAAGTTTGATGAATTGTAGTAGTTTTTTTTAAAAAAAATCATTTTTATCATGTTTGAGTTAATCTTAGTTTTGCGTTAGTCATTTTATTTTATTTTATTTTTCAAAAAAAATATTTGAGTTTGTTTCAAGTGTTGAGCGAGTTAATGTAGTCAAACATTGTTTAAAAAAATAATGTTTTGAACCTTATTCATCTTGTTGTATCTTTAATAGAGTATTTCACCTTTGAGTTCACTCACCCACTTTTTTTTATCTAAAAAAAATAACAAAAAAAAGAAAAGGTAAAAAAAATCTTTTTGACATGGGATAAATAGTAGTCGCTAAGTTGGGAGAGAATCGAGCTCTGTTTGTTCAATTGTCGAACACCTCTGTCTGCAAGGGAGGACCGAGATGAGTGTAGAAAGATGACTCGTCAGCGCAGGTATGTTGTGTTCTGTGTCAAATCGAACTAGCTCATTTTTGGTTAGCTTTGTTATTTTCTCGACCAAACATTAGTTGGTTGGTCGAACGTTGGTTGGTACGTCTCTTTACATGAAGTAGGATCCAAGATGTTGAAATAAGGATTAATGAACTACCGAAGTCACAAACTTTGGCATCTCCCATTTCCTTGAGGAAGTGAAAACTCGCAGCTACTCTGGTATGCAATCACAAAACCTAACTCTCTAGGTCTCTTGTTCTCTTCTCGTTCGTATTATTACTCTCACACTGGAGGGTCTTTCCGGCCAACTGCCGACCAAAAAGCCTTAATGATTCTACTGTTAATAACGGTTAGGCCTATTGTTCAGTTGGTCGAGGAAGGCAACAAAACCTTAAATTAAAATAGTGTTTTTTTTTTTTTGCAAGCACTTTTCAAGGGTTTTTTTATGAGCACTAAACCCTAAATTGTATAAGTCGCATAAAAGCATGCATGTAGATAAGTTGAATAGACTAATTGTGTTGCTAATTACATAGTTAATGAGGGTGAATTAGAGAGAATTTTATATTTTTAAGCTTGATTAGGGGTGATTATTGTGTGAGTAAGTAGCTTAAAACTATGTTTAAATAGCTTAATTAATCCAGCATGTTAATTTAGTATCACGATTAATTGCCTAAATGAGATTAATTATACTAAAAAAGGGATTATTGGGTGCTGGTGTGTGTGAGTGTGTAGGATGTGCTTAAGTGTGTAAAGTGTGTTAGTGTGTGTGCGGAGGGGAGGGGTATATGTGGTGTATATTGTGAGGGTGCCACGCAAGTAAAATAGATATACTTTGTTCTATTATGGCTGCCAAAAGGAGAGGAGAGAGAGAATTGAGTGCTGCCTCTTGAAGGTGAGGAAAGAAGAGAAAAAGAAACGAAGAAAAAGAGAGGAGAGAAGGAGAATTGAAAGGGGGAAAAACTTGAATTCATATTGAGTTCATTCCAATAGGTAAAATTAAGCTGGTTTTACGTCATAGTTTACATTCTAGCATGTGTGTGTTATGCATAATCATGAAAATGGAAAGAAGATGGAGGAGGAGGAAGAAGATGAAGGTTTCCATGGAAGAAACCTAAATCATGGCATGGTTGTGTGTTTTAAAGTACTAAATCATGTCATGTGTTCTCATATCATTTACCAGCTTTAGACCATTTGAGGGAGTGTTTAGAAGTATGTGGAAAGGATTTGGAGTTGAAAGGCTTGAGCTAGGAGAGATCAACTTCGAACCAAAAAAAATACAAGGCATTCGAATGCCTGCATAAAGCATTCAAACGCTAGGCAAATTAGAAGCAAGTTGGTTGCAGGACTTTCGAATGGGGTGTTCGAACGCCAAGCCATTTATGGGGCATTCGAACTCTGCCACAGAGTGTTCGAACGCTAGGCTAAATTGGAAAAAATGAGCCTCTGGACTTTCGAATGGGGCGTTCGAACGCCAGAACTTTTGTGGGGGTGTTCGAATGGCAGCAGTAATTTGGGATGGTACTGGTTTAAAACTCTAAGAATGCCTAGGATTATTTTGCATTTCATTGAAACACCACATTGTTGCATTATATGGGGACTTCGTATGTTGCCTTAATAACTCTTGTAATCACCTTGGTCTACGTTGTATAATTTTAATGCAACACATTGATGCATTGTATTGGGAGTGACTATATCGTTGTTAACCTAATAGGAGTTGTAGACGAGCATGTGTAAATAGTTCATATCATCGTCGCTAATCAGTTATACATTACACACAAGTACTGAAAAATTTATGACTAACAGGGGCTAAGGAAGGAGAAGGACCTTCGAGGCAACCTCAAGCATGAATTTATTGCAGTGTGTGTGGTGACAATGTCACGCCCGGCAACCCGGACTATACGGATCGTGGGAGCGTGATGGCGATGGCTTGCCGCAAGGCCAACTTACCGTAAACCTGTGCAGACCATTTTAAAATGAATAAGTTTTTTCGCGAAAACGTCTTAACTGGAAAATAATAAAGGTCAATCCAAACAGTAAATACAGAGCTGTGCCTAATTGTAAACTTTACATACATAATAAGGCCAACTTAATTGAAATGTGTATTATGGCATGTTCATTACATAATTCAGGATTAGTCCATCAACATAACAATATCCCTTGGGCCTACCAAAACTACAATCTATGCTTCACTTCTTATATGCTCTCGATTGGGCTTCCTGAAAAGGTTTTCGAAAAAGTAAGCTAAAAACTAGTGAATAACATCAATGCATGACGTTAAAATTACCATGGATTATTACATGTCATACAATATATCATCATCGTAAAAATTGCGCATAACATAGCTTTTCTTGAAACATAACTTTTCATATATTTAAACTTGCATAATGGAAAATCACATGCTTCAAAATCATACATAGCTAAAAAGTGTAAACACTCGGTATTACAGGGACATGGTAACCATATAGGTCGGGTGGCTCTTTAGGCCTGAGATATCTCAATTATAGAGTGAGACTTATTTTAGTCCCCCACTCCCCGTTCGGACGATGTAAAGTGAAACTTATTAACGTTCCCCACTCTTACCGTTCGGACTATTAGGTTAGATTAAATCCCCCCATGGGGGGCCCCGAGCTCACATGCATTATTCGTTTGAAAATATTCCATTTGTCAGGAAACAAAACATCCATGGGTTTCATTATATCGCATAAAAAATAACATATAATTTGAAAAGACGTGGGCATTATATGGTGACATATCCTTATGCATTGAAATCATGAAAAACAATTTAATATACAATAATATGTATAAAAATATTTTAAAAATACGTAATTTTGTTCATGATATCGTGGTCACTCACCTGATTCCCTTGTTTGGTTGCCAAACACGGCGTCCAACAATAAGGTAGTAAACCATCAGCATGCGAATCGATAAACATAAACTTAAACGAATTTAAGCTAACGTGGACTTCCCAATTCGACTAAAAGTTTCCTTCTCAAGGGCAAATATTTACCCTAGGACGAAACTCCCATGATTAGGTCCGAGAGTCATTAAGTTGATCATTCATGGCTAAAGGTCACATTTATCTAAGGTGGGGGACACTTACGGACAACCCCAGTAATTTTCATTGAAATTTCCAAGCTTACGCAATTAGGTCTAGGCGTTGGAACCCTTCCAAACGGGGCGTGGGAAAGGATTCGCATTGGGAAAGGCTTCCAACGGGCTTGGAAGTTTCGGACTAACTTTTTACCACAGGACTTAGCGTTGGAACGGCTTTAAACAGGCGTTGGAACGGCGGGCGATTTCTTTGGTTCGAATTTCATCGTCTCATGTCACCTTTCAACTCCACATCAAAAACCAATCTTTATCAGGTTTCTATAGTTTAAATACTCACTAAAAGGGATAACATAACTCAATAGAGAAGAAAATAACCAAGGAATCAAGAAATCTAAGATTTAAACTTTCAAAACCCTACTCATGAAAATTGGGAGTTTTGTAACAAAAAACTCAATTTCTCTTAATGGGGGTTTTTAACCTTTAATGTACATCAATTGGGTCTAAAGAGAGTCTTTCAAACTCAACATTTAACCTCCAACGGCATCTAAGGCAAAACCCAAGAATTCCTCATACTAAATACACATATACTATGCATATATCAATTATCACCCTTTGGAGCTTGATGAAGTCTTCATCGCTTAGATTGACTTCAAAAGTTTTCTCTCTTTCCTTCACTTGATTTTCTTCTCTTATTCCTTCTCTCTCTCTCTATATATCCGTATATGGATGTGGGTGTGGTGAGTATATGTGTGTTTATAACCAAGACACAGGGAATATCCCATGGGCCCTCCTTTCCTTTTCATCTTTGCTCCACCTTCTTTTTTTTTCCTTTTATTTTTCTTTTCTTTTATGTTCTTTCTTTTTTGTTCTTTTCTTTTTATTCGGTTATACTCTGTTATCATTTGAACGTCTATTTTAGCGTTCGAACACACCTGTGTTCAAACGTCCTTCCTAGCATTTCAAACGTAAAGAAGAAAACTAAGCAGCATTTTTTAATTTCAAGATTTTGAAGACTTCTATCCACTTATTGTCCCTTTTAGGTCCGTAAACTTCTAATTACTCACTTAACTTATCATACAAGTCATAATTTACTTATTAAAAAGAAAATTACGGGTTCGGGTGTTACATTCTTCCCTCCTAAAAAATAAGTTTTGGTCCCCCAAATTGTCGCTACGTTTTATTGGTTTACTACATCATGATTCAACCGATCTATTCTCTGTAATTTAACTATGAAATATGGTTTGTACCAAAAAGAACTTTTATTTAGAAATAAAGAGTCTTACCTTCCAATGCTCCGCATTCAAGCAAACGATCGTATCAATTAGAGTTCACATCAAAATTCTCCAAAATCTTTCTCACACAATTTTCTAAAATTTTGAATCTAAAGTCTAATTACTCGGACCATAACAAGAATTTCGTGTTCAACACCAAGTATTATCGATTATCGGATATTGAGCCTCCAACTTACCTTTGCGATTGCTAAGGCAAATTGCACTTCAATCATACTCTAATCCTTAGTCTATAATTTTAGGACTTCTTAATCCATGATAAACTCTTAAAAAATATATGGTTCATTATGTAAAGCATTTTCTTCCTTCTGAAAAGATCTGTCAACTCCGTAGTACTCATAGATCAAGTCACAGTATCAAGATCAACTAAAATGGTACTCATTTGTTCCCAACCCTTAGGATCCCTAATTAAGGAGAACATTATAATAGGTCTTGACTATTCAATGGTCCATTTACATCTTCAAAAAATAAGAGAACGAAATTGGCCCAGTAGTAGCATTAACACAAGGGATAGTTTTATTTGTCTTCTAAAAAGATGTTACATAAATTTCATCATACAGTACAAAAAAAATATGTGGGGTCTCTCTTTAAAGACGCAATCGTTCCATTAAGATCAACTTTCTCTACGGGTCACAACATCCAATATGGAATTATAATTATTATAAACGTTCAACTACTAGGTAACTAAGGAAAAATATATAAAATGATCATATATCTTTAATCTACGGATTTAGTTGAATTTACACATACATCTTAACCACAATTCAATACCATGGGGTAAATCTAACGTTAAAAGTTGGTGGCTAATCGAAACTCAATGTTACTCCACATCGATCTCGTAAAATAATAGGATTCTAAGATTTCATGTGATCCGTCTCCTAAATTTTGAGTTTTTACATATGGTTCAATACTTACAATTGGACTCTTAAAGCTATCCGTGTTTTTTCAAACACACACAATATTATAAATAATGATATTTGCCATCTCAGCACGCTTATGGGGCAATCACTCTAATAATATTCTTTCGTTACGGTTAGGTAACAATTCTACACCATCTACTCATAAAATTCTCCAATACTTGAAGGTTTGAGCTTCTATATAGAATAGAATCATATCAAGATTTCTTATAATTCAGTCATGAGAACAATAACTCAAGTAGTTAAATTGAGAGACAATTAATATACCTGACAAGATTGGAATCAGCACTCTAATTTCTTAATTATGAATCTATTTCCTAATAACTCAGTGGAATTATACCATGGTGACCACAATCTTCATGTCATAACTATAATTAATCCTGTGCATCGACAATTGTCACTTGACCCTTTACTAAATAGTAGGTGTCTCCTAACCTATGACTATTCATGTAATTAATAATGGGGTTGACCCTTGTATTGCGACTGCTCTACTGCCCCTCAATGGCAAGCCAAACAAACATGGTTGCCCCAACTGATGTCAACCAAACAAATCAGACTTCACCGATAGTCTGGCTAGATGACTCCACGAAAATGAAGATAAAGACTTAAACAAAACCACTGTACTGTGATGTAAAATCGGTTGGTTTCTTCAAATTTGGTTCTGTACTTTCCCAATTTGGTACTCAAGTATTCTACTATGCTTTGTTGTGCATTCTGATAATACTTTTAGATACATACCTTAGGCGAATAGTTTTAAACTCCTCAAACCACTCACTCTATTACTAAAGACAAGCAGTATAACTCGTTTATTCAACTCAATTCTCTAATAAATGTCTTAAATAGGATCTCGGGTATTGGCATATTCATAAATATTCTTCCACGTATGATTCTGGCGTAACACTCATACGAATGGAATGACTTTAAGCTAAGAATTTGGTCATAGTTAAGGATAATGATTAGTCACGTGTATGGGGTCATAAACTTACCCTCTCAAAATTTTCGTTCCTAGCCTAACTTATATCAATACTGATTTGGTGGTCATTTCTCGATTGTGTGTGTCATCCTTGCGCAGGGGCCACTAATCTTCTTGTACATTCTAATTTTATCAAATTGTCCCCAAATGGTCCCAATGCTATATTTAATGAAAATTTGACTACTCGTATATAAACCTTAAAACACTTTGTGGGATAAATATTTGTAAGCCCATCTCAATTTTCCTTAATTAGCATGCAATCATGTCTTCATAATACTTTCTCACATTCTCAACGTCATTAGTTTGTGCCTTTCGCGGTTTCTTCCAACTAAGGAACGTTTGTAAGATCATCTAATGTATACCTATAATATATATATAATATATATATATATATATATAATATATATATAATGCAAACTGTTCTGTTGCAACTTGTACTTATTAATGAGGACTACTCATAAAAATTTTTCATTGGCCCCGTGGTCTAATCTATACTATACCCCAATTATCTATTCTAAAACTCAAATATTCTATCGACAACCTTGCTCAAAATTCCTCGCTTTGCGAGACTCCAGCGACACTAAATAAGGAGACAATTTATACAATTGTTATTATACGTCTACATAGTCATTTTTCCTTAATACTCGGTAGTACATCGATTATCTCGTTTGGAATTATCTTATTATCACCTCTAATAGTAGGAATTGAACCATAGATCAATATTGTTCAAAGTCTATATCCAAGAATACATGACTACTTGAAAGAATATAAAGCAGTATGTCCTATAACAACCTGAACAAGGACGATAAAAAAAAATGTGTCACCGATTCAACTACAGGAAATTAATCAAAATTGAATAACCAATCCCATCCTTCAGTAAAGAAAGAATCAAGTCACCAAAAGATATCTATCACCTCATACAACCTCAAAGCAAATTATCCAAAATCGTGTCAGCATAACATAGCATAATAGAAATATGTGTTCTTTCGAAATAATTGATCAAAATTCATGCTGAACATGTACCGCCCTTAGTCGGGTATCATATGTATAAATGACCATCTTGCTTAAGTAATATAATTCTTGAAAAATACATTATGCACTATGGACCTCCCGTCTTAGTCGGGTTTAATAAACATGATTTTCCACACCCCTGAGTCAGGGTATTGCCGTCGAGTATCTCTCCCGAAAGGTAGAAATATAATGGTACATAGGCATTTAAAATAACATACAAATCTTTTCGAAAGATTCTCATCTAAGCCCATGGATTTGGATTTGCATAATGTATCATAATTCATTCGTAAATATAGATAAAAGAATAATTACTCTATTTTAGAGATAAGGTTACTTACTCATTTGCGCATGTGTTGTACTACACTCGTTGTCTAATCTTTGGTTAGTTGGATTGATTCCTATACATTCATTTATAACACAATTAGTATAAAGACTTTTACTTAAGTGTTTAAATGTAATAAGTTTATTTAATAAGGTATAGGCTAACCATGGATGTTTTGGTTATCAAAAAATAGTTTTGTGAAATTTCAACCGGTTGAGAAAATGCAACGATTGAGAAAAACGTGCAACCGGTTGAGAGAAAAAAACTCAATCGATTGAGCATGATCAATAGCTTAAAAAAAATAGTTCAACCGGTTAAGAAAAAGTTCAACCGGTTGAACTGGAAAAAACTGAGAACTCAGCTTTTCTGTCTAAATTTCGAACCCTGTTTTGGGCCATCTAATATTGGAATTTGAAAAATGCTATTAGAAGCAAATTTGTAGGTATTTGAAATAGCTATCCAAGACACTTGAATCGATTCAAAATATTTTCGTATGAACAAGTTATGGCTAAAATACGAACAATGATTTTGAAGTAAAAACATGGCGTTATATGGTTTGA
>CM018906.1:20910735-20913235 GCA_009663005.1 Actinidia chinensis | reverse complement strand
ATCCAACCCCTTCGATGGGCCCCTCCTTCCGCCATTTGAGAACTGGCCCGAAGTTCCCGCTTCCTCATCCATTTTGTTGGCGCTCTCCACTACCCCGAGTCTATAGGCCCGATGAATGGTTAACGTTACACAAGGTTGACTCTCCTCGCGCGATATTCCTCACCATGCAAGCGCCAAATAGGCCCTCAGTCGCTTCACTTCATTTTCCACCTCTTCTCCATGCCAACTTAGCCTAAACTCGACGGTTTTCTCCTCAACGCATCCGCTACCACATTATATGCTTTTCCTGTGTTGTGATCATGTGTATCCTCCAAAAGTCGCTTTAACTCCTCCAAGCTGTTCCTCCAACGGTTGTTTGTCCCTCAAATTAGCTCCTTCTTTCATCAAACTAGTACCTCTTCAACTTGTTGTGGTACAGAAGATAATACTTCTTCAACACCTTACTGGCCAGAAGGTAATGTCCGCCAACTCTTCAATACAAATATTTAATGGCCGCTAATTCCAGTCATGCGTCCCAGGGATATTTCTTCCTTCGTTTGTTCTTTAAGTTGTCGTGCGACCCATACTGCTACCCTGCACTCTTACCCCGTTGCATCAACATACCGCCATCCAAGGCCTTCCCGAGAGGCATCACAATACACGGAAAGTACCTAACTTCCACCTCGGGTACACTAAAATAGGTCGCACTTGCTCCTCAACCGTGCTGCTTTCTTCCAACTCCTCGAATTGCTCAATTTGGCTTGATGTCCAACAACCGTGTCCCCTTCCGTGTCACCTATCACTTCGGGTGTGGCCACTAAACTTGAAAAATCGAGAACAACCGACGATATACCCGGCCAAGCCCAAAAACCGGCTGTATCTCATTCACATTCTTTCGAATGCTTCCACTCAATACCGATTTAATTTTCCCGGATCTACGGATACCCGTCTTTAGACACCACATACCCCAAAAATTTGACTCGGATAACCAAACTCGCACTTTACTCAACTTAGGCATACAATTGGTGCTCTCTTAAGAGTTCAAGAACAATGGAAATGAGATTTGGTGCTCCCCTCAGGAGGTGAATAGATAAGAATATCATCAACAAGACAACGACAAATTGGATCAAGGGAAGCCAAAAATACGATTCCAAATCCATGCCAAAGGCTTGAGCATTGGTGAGACCAAAAGGCCCCTAGTAAACAAATTCTAGTGACATAACGGGTACGGAAAGCGGTTTGGGATGTAATCCCGTTGAACTCTACGGTTTTATGATACCCGGACCTCAAATCATTTTAGAAAAGCAAGTCGCACCCCGAATTGATCAAACAAATCATCAATTCTCATGCCATGGATATGTGTTTCTTCAACGGTACCATGGTTGAGCTACGATAATCTATCACAAATGGAGCTACTCCTCCTTCTTTTGAGCAAATAGACCGGAGCTCCCCATGGCGAATTACTCGGATGATTAAACCCCAAATCTTGTAATTCTTGGGGCAATTAGTGTTTTCAACTCCTCTCAACTCGGCCGGTTGCAAATGGTAAGGTGGCATCGAAATTGGTGCAGGGCCTGGTAATAATCTATCGTAAACTCACTTCCCTCTTTCCTCTCCGCTCAAGTGGCGAACTCGGTAACCTCTTCGGAAAGAATTCAGAAAGTCACAAACAACTCGAGTAACTCCCCACATGTAATGAATTCTCATCTAGTGTCAAACTCGCCAACAACCATGCCTCGATCCCTTATTCCTCGCGAATCCTTCATACGCACCAATAAGGCTCAATGGCTCCCGTCATTCCCCAAAAAACTCAAAGCACCTCCCTCTGGTGTACAACTACGGACTCGACGTCTAAAGCAATCAATAGTCGCCCGTAAGTCTTAACCAATCATTACTTCCATATGAGGTCGAACCCGAACATACTCAACCACTATGAAATCAAACTCAAAATGGCAATCAAGATGCCCACTCGCATCCCTGACATAATACTGTCCAAAGGTGCACTACCACCCAACGGAGTTATTAACAACAATGGAAGACTAAACTCCTCGGTTTCCAACCCAAAGCAGTACAAAAGTAAGGCAAGGAAAGAATGCGATGGCTCCAGAATCAAACAACACTTTAGCAAAGAGTTGAACATAGAAATGTACCCTGCACAATGACGGACCTGGAGTCCTGAGAAGTAGCGGTGGTGGGGTGGTGTAGCAACGTGTGATAGCAAAAACGCCGTCCCTATGTACGCCTTGAAACCCGGCGTGGAAGAACTAGCCCCTCTTCAACTTGTGAGCCCTGACTCGAAGTAGTCTGGCAGTAATGTGGACTGCGTGTGTGCACCCCTCTGTGGTGGTCTACCATCCTAGAACTTGGCCTCGACTGCTGGACCGACTGACTCACTACGGATACCCTCCCCGCTGTGACAAAACTAGCAATTGGCCAATCCACCGCACCCAAACAAGCAAAAGCATCCCGGAAAAAGCCTTGAACACGAGATGTGGAGGTGGAAGAAGTCTTCGAATTTGGG
>CM018906.1:20880735-20883235 GCA_009663005.1 Actinidia chinensis | reverse complement strand
TATTTGTTTAATTATATATTTTTATCGTATTTCATACTTAAAGTTGTGTTCGAGTTCATTACACGTAAATAATGAGAAATAGGAGAATTTGGATCCATAAAAGTGATCCATAATGCAGGCATGCCTATCAAGACCGTTGCCAGAAAATTATGAAAGTTTTCACTCGTATTACAGAATAGAATGAAAGATACGCCATTGGAAAGATCTCACAAAATTATACAAATTCACATCTAGCGAGCGTGGCGAGATATGGACTCCAAGAACTTCAAAACGAACTAAGAAAATGAGGAGAAAAAGTCAAAGAAGGCTTAACTTACACTGAGCATTTGAATGCCCATTACATGAAGAAACCAACGTTCGAACGCTAGAAAGAATTTAGGAAAAATTACACCGAGTGTTCGAACTCCAAAATGCAAAGGAATTAGCATTCGAACGCTAAGGCAAATTGTTGAAAAACCTGTCTTGGTATTTTTGCCATAACGTTTTAGTTCAATGTTCGATTGAAATAATTTTTGAAGCTTTAAAAGAAGACTGAAAGGACTACAACTTTGTCTCTAATGAGAATTGGCAAAATAGATCTCTAAAGTTGTCAAAATTGAGTTGTAATAGACAAGTAAAAATCTGATTCAGAGTTCAAATGCCCATATTAGGGTTCAAATGCTACAAAGAAAAAATGAAGGTTAGGGTTTGAATGCCTCTGTGCAATGTTTAAAAATCCCAAGAGCTAAAAATTGATTTTTGTACTTAGAGTTCAAACGCCAAACATACGAAGGAATCAGCGTTCGAACGCTAGTGAATTTTTCTGGATACTAGTTTCAATATTTTGCCCATAACTTTTTACTCTGATATCCGATTGAGCTGATTTTTAATGCATTAAAAAGAAGAATTCAAGATCTACAAATTTGTATCTAATAGTCATTTGATGAATTAAGCTCTAATGTAGTCAACTTCGAGATGCAACGTACGGGCAAAGAAGAAAATTAGAAAAAAAGTTCTAATCCAACTAGGACTTGGACTCCGAATCTGGAAATATAATCTTCATTTTATGAATGAGAGATGCTTTTAGTTTTAGTTATTTATTTTTAATTTTTAATTAGTTTTCATAGAGCTCTTAGGATTACATTCTGTGTAACGTTTTCCAAGTTTTTTAATTTAATCAAGTTGTTACCGTAATATCTTCGATAATTATTTACGTGCTTTCAGCCCATGTTGGATAATCTCTCAATCGAGACGATTAGGGATTGAGGATGAACAATGGAGGTAAATTTTGGTTTCACGTTAAATCTTTTCTGATATTTATTCTTCTTCTTCTTCGTTTAAATATTTCAAAAAAACTTGAGGCTCCTATTATAGTTGGGAACACTTAGGCGTGAATTGTGATTTCAGTAATAATGATTCTTGTAACGTTATACGATGAGTTGGTTCAGTATATGTGATGCACAAATCGATGATGTACGACCATGATTATAACAACTAGATTAGTTTAAAAGTTGAAGATTGAAAGAACAATTGGGTTTGAAGTTAAATTTTGCTGAATCCGAGACTCACGGCATAGTCGAAGGGATTTGAGTTATACAAAAACTCCTATGGAATTCCGAGAAACTTATCAATTGGATCATGATTTTGAGTCATTTTTAATATCAAGTTACAAATTAGTTTAATTGCTTCATAATTTATATTAATTTAAATCACCAAAAACTTAAATACAAATTTTTTTTTTTTTACGCATAGTTTGGATTTAGTAAGGATTATATTGTAGTATTTTCATATCTGTGTTTACATTGGCACTGCTACTTGTGGGATCGATAACCGTACTTCGAGTTATTACTAATTCGTGACCCAGACACTTACAATAAAAGGAATTTCACTTCTGGGAGCGAAGACATCTTCTTAGATGATAATGCAACATCAAAGTGTAGTCTTCTAACTACTCTACCATCGCCTTGTAACTGAGCAAATTCAAGTCATTTGAGGAGAAAATATACTTCAAACTCTTGTGATCAGAAAATACCTCAACTTCTTACCATAAGGTGCATGCCTCCAACTCTTCAAGGCAGACACCACTGCTGCTAATTCCATCATGCGTAGATAGTTCTACTCATGAATCTTAAAATTGGCCTAGACCGATAGGCTATAAAATCTTTCCTAATTTACACAATCAAAACACAACCAATCCTTCTTTGAAAGTATCACAATAGATGGTATACCCAACACCTCGCTTGGTATTTACCAAATTTGGATGCTGTAGAGTCCAATCTTCTCTCATTTCTTCAAATGATTTCTTTCTCGTAAGCACATCTCATACAATCTAACTCCCTTTTGGTCAGTTTTATCCTCGTTGCTACTAGTGATGAAAAAAAAATCCTCCACAAAAACGACGATATAACAACTAAACCCAAGGAAATTCCGAATCTCAAACACACTCCTAGGCTACTACCAATTCATTACTGCCTCAACCTTTTTTTGATCCACAGAAACACCATTATCCGAAATATGTCCC
>CM018906.1:20628235-20630735 GCA_009663005.1 Actinidia chinensis | reverse complement strand
AAAGGGACCGTCAATCCACAAACTATGACAAATTATGACAATGAATCTCTAAATGAATCGATTCAATTTTAGATAATACTTATTGCTCCCCTTATTTAAGGAGTGTAAGCTTTCTATTACAACATGTATATTGCCATAACCTATAATTAACCAGCTAGCCATGAGATTCATCAAGACCATAGTCTAGGAATTATAGATCAATGAGAGATAGATCATATAACATACAAATTATAACAACTAAGAGCACCTTACAATGCCAGTATAAAACATAGATAACTAGCAAGATGGCTCATAATAGCATATAATATAATGTTAATATGTAAACCATGCCAATTAATGAAGCAACTTTCTATAAAAAAATTAAAAAAAACATAAAAACCATAAAACCATTCATAAACCAAAGTTTTACAGAACCAAATTGTTTCAAAAGCATTTAGAGAGGAGGGGGAGGTGATGTTATGGGAGGTGGAGTAGATTTAGGTGAGGAGTCGTGCACGGGAGTGATATGTGATGGAGTAAGGGATGGTGAAAGTGACAATTTGAGCGCCGTCTCTACGGTATTCATGAACTTTAATGGTCAACTATGTCTCAATGTGTATCGCTGACTTGTTTTGCGAATAAGAGTGAGGGATGCATCCGATTTAGTTTCGGACGTGTCTTCATCTCCACCGAGCTCAGCACTGTCTCTTTTATCTTCTTCTTATCTCCCTTTTCTTCATTTTCCTTCTCTTTTTCTTCCTTGTCAGCCTCTTCTTGTTCTTGTTCATCCTCTTTATTTTCTTCCTCTTCTTCACTTTCATTTTTCTTAATAGGGATTGTTCCTTTTCGCACCTCATTGGTTAGTTCACGCAATTTTCTTTCCACAAATAGAAGTCGAGTGAACATATTGTCGATTTTCGTATGCATCAATTTCATTGAGTCAAGCATTTGAGATATAATCTCACTCAAGTCGAGTCAACTGCCGTCAAGTTCCAAAGTTAACGTCCTCTTTGCACTTCTGCTCCCAGATGGAGCTTTTTCTTTTGAGACACTCTCATTTTCTCTTTTCTTTGATGGTTTCAGGATCCATTTGTTATCTATTAGCTTATACCCCATTCGTTTCAACGTTTTCTCATTATACTCTTCGCTAATGGCTTTGGAAACCGTTTTGACTTCATCATTTAAATCAACTTTAAAGTATCTAAGCACTTTTATCAAAAATATCCCGTAAGATAGACTAATCTTGGTCATTGTTGCCTTATTCATTTGATCCAACATAAATATAGGCAAATCGATCCTAGTATCGATCATGTAAGCCCAGAGGAAGAATAATTCTCAATCAGAAATACATTCGTACTTTCCCGTCTTAGGAATCAACATAGTATAGATAAAGTGATGCACTAATCGTAACTTGAGAGTTAAGGTGTTAGCCTTAGGTTGAACATTTGCATCTACATCCCGTCCGTAGAGGAATTTCAACTGTTCTTTTCTTTTTGCATCTTTCCTATATTTTTAGCCTCCAAATCCCATTCCTAAAATTTTGCGTATAACAAATCGATCCAACTCAATTCCGACTCCTTTCTCATAGCTAATTATCGTATCAATATTTTCTTCTCTAGATGAGTTCGAATAAAAATGTCTAACTAGGTTTGGATATACATCATCATGGAGGGTGGTCATTGGGGTCCAACCTAGATTATCCATCTTTGAACTATACTCAAAATTATGATAATCAAAGACTCTATAGTCTATCCACCTTCCATTCAATACTTTTATGAACAAAAAATCAAGATTATACCTCTCTTGTGTTTTGTACTTGGCAAAGTAGAGTGGGTCATGTTCTAGGATAGAGGCCGAGTTTGATTATTCTTTCTTTTTCTCTCTTTTTCCCTTTTTTGAATCTCCCTGGGCCTTTCTCTTTTGGCCTTTGGCCATTTCGGGTGTCAACACCACAAGAGCTAGTGACTTTTTTGATTTCTTCTTGGATTTTGACGATTTTGGAGCCATTGAGAGAATATAAGGGTTGTGAGATGATGAAATCGACCGATTGACAGATGAATCAATCGAGTTTTATGGTGAAATCATGCAACGTGAGATGGTTCGTGTCTCGGTGGAAGTTTTAGAGCGAGAGAGTGTAAGGGTGAGAGGAACCATCGCGTAAAATGACAATTTAGAGCTCAATTCATATTTATAGTTCTGACTTAGGTGTCAACACTTGTTCTTTGGGTGTCAACACTTTGAGGTTTAATTGGTTCAGATGGTTCAGCCTAGGTTCACAAGGTTCAACACAAGAATCATAAGGTTCAATATATTGTTCAAATGTGTCGACACTTGTTCTTTGAGTGTCAACACTTATATCCTCAAATGTGTCGACACTTAGTCTATAAGGTGTCGACACTTTTACTCCTCATTTTTAGTAAGAACATTTTGGCCGTGGGGGTCGACACTTTGACCAAGGGGTGTTGACACTTAAACTTTTAGATTTTCAATGAAAGTATTTTGTCCAAAGGTGTTGACACTT
>CM018906.1:20518235-20523235 GCA_009663005.1 Actinidia chinensis | reverse complement strand
TCCCAATTGAGGTAGGAAATTTTATCATTAGATGATAGGTAGAGGTGATAGCCCTAATTTTTCCTAATGTGGGGTGACCTAATATTGCATTGTAGTGCGAAAGACAATCTATGACAACGAAATCTAGCCATACTATAGTTTGGTGAGGTTCCACTCCTAAAGTCAAGGGCAATTTAACCTACCCGAAAGGCTATATTGATCCTTCCTCAAATTTGACCAAGGGTGTATGTAATGGATGGAGTCTATCTCGCCCAATCTTCATTTTGTCAAATGCCGAGATGAACAAGATGTCACCAGAACTCCCATTATCAATTAGGATCCTTTGAACATTGAAATTGGCAACAATGGTGGATACTACCAAAGCATTGTCGTGGGGGAGATGCAAGCCTCTCAGATCCTCGTTTGTGAAAGTAATGGGAGGGAGTGCTTTGATTATAAGTGCGGAGAGGTTGTATACTTCTTTCTTTACTCGCCCCATTGCCTCTCGAGCATGCATCTTATGGGATGAATTCGAACATCCTCCTGATCTGAAACCTCGTGGATGGTTTAGATGTCTCCTGCAGTTAGTCTATTGTCAGCATACCCTCTATTGTCAGAGGCCGTCCTTGGGAAATCGGCTATGAATTTCCTCAGGTATCCTCTCTTGATCAAATCAGTTATTTGTTCCTTCAATTGAAAACACTCTTTGTATTATGGCCATGATCCCTGTGAAACTCACAATTTTTATTCTTGTTTCCTCAGAGAGGGTTGGTTTTTATTTTCCCAAGCCATTTTACAAATTCCTTATTCTTGATCTCTATGAGTACTTGGGCGATGGGGGCATTGAGAGGAGGTAACATTACCTTGGTTCGGCAAAGACGAGTGCTAGGACACCGTTCATCAATTTGTCCCCTAGCATCTTGCTCGGATCTTTTATGCTTTATGTCTCCTTTATAGTCTGTCCACCGCGCATTTAGTACCTTCCTCTTTTAATCTTCCTTTCCTCACCTCTTGCATTTGGCTTCTATTAGTTCTTCCACGGCAATGTATTTATTAGCTTTACCTGAAGTGTCGACAAGATTTCAGGTACGCTTTTTAAAGAGAATCAAATAGTGGGCCTCATTGCCATGATTATGACCTTATTGCTGGTATCCTCTACTTTAAAGACAACTTAACTAAATCACCTGATGTAGTCCTTCAGGCTCTTTCCACCTTTTTGGTGAACTGTGAAGAGGTGGGAGGCGTTCTTCTTCCTGACCTTGCAACGAATCAATGATCTCGCCGACCCTTTCAAAGTTTTCGAGAAGGCCTTGCACATCATCTCATCCGAATATCCTTGGAGCATCATTAGGTTTTTATACGAATCCAAGTGATCGATTGGATCCGTTTTACCCTCATATACTCCTAATTGAGATGGTAGTTTGAATTTGGACGAGACCCTAACTCTCATCACTTTTTCCGTCAATGGGGGCTCTATCTATTTTATTAGAGCATCCACGATGATCGGAGCATTTATGCCAGTGTTTATAGCATTGATTCGGGCATCCAAGTCTTTGAATTTCTGATCAGTGGATTTACTGCGGCGCCCGTGTAGATGATCCTCCCGGCGAGGTGATCTCCCCTGCCTATGGGTTTCCGTGCCTGTCGTATTTTGAGTTTTGCTGGATGATCGAGACTCGAATATTTTAGGGCTCTTCCCCCCACGTCTAGAGTTAGGACTTGTAGATCGGCATAGATGGTTCCTTGCAGAGCACCCTTGACTAAAGCTCTGAAGATTCTACGAGTCATGATCGCCTGACCAGTGAGAATGGCGAGATCGATTAGCATCTTCAGGGATTGGTGCGGTAACAAGAGGTGGATTGTTCGTGGTAAGGTGTTGTACATACGAGCATTTATATCATTCATTATCCTGATTTGTTCATCAATTCTGTATATCTCACAATGAATGCCCTCGAGGTCTGGAGCTTGACCAACACTTGCCATTGGAAGTGCTCTATTATCCAAATGACTACTGGTACTTTGTCTAGGCAGTAAGTGACTACACGAGTGCATAGATTATTAAGAAAAGTCGTTCCCCCAGACGGAACCAAACTATTGTGGTAAAAATATGGGGAAAGCAACCAATAGTCAAAATTGCTTGATAATTATCTCAGTATTAACCTCGTTAATCTGCACAAGGGAACAAACGTCACAGGCCGGGACAAGACCACTCAAAATCCCTTTGGTTTGGAGATAAGATCGATATGAATTGGCTAGACGAAGCACAATAGGGAAATTATATAGAATTTTCTCAGATGATGCAATTACCTCCTTTTGGAGAATAGTGAGAGGTTTTTTATTGATGAAGATTTCACAGACGTGTGAGAAGATCACGATAGCACAAGGGAATAAACGTCACAAGCCTAGACGAGGCCATTCAAAACCCCTCCGCCGTAGAGATAAGATTGATATGAATTGGCTAGACAAAGCACGGTAGGGCACTATTTCAGATAATGCAATTACCTCCTTTTGGAGAATTAAAAGCGGCCTTTTATAGATAGAGATTTCACAAATGTGTGAGAAGATCATGACGTAATCATCAGGAAACCATATAAGGAGGCCGTGGCCGAAGATATCGGCGTAATGGTTGGAGATTGCCATGTGGAACTGGTGCCGCACCAATCACATCGATATGCATGTGACTTGGGATGCTGGGAGGAGAACATAGGCTATGTTAGGTAGCTCGTCATGCTTAGTCGCGATCACAAGGGATATTGGCAACGTGACCTTCTTGTGGACAATGCGGTTGCATGCTTACCTCGGGCTAATCATTTTCTGTGGAGCTAATTTTAATAGGTGAGAATTTTTCCCTCATCAATATACATTTTGTGTCTCGAGTTAGGTTGTAGATGTAGATGCTCAAAAGCTAACATTACCGCCGACTGTGGAGTGTTGGCCAAGGAAGGAGCTTGATATGAAGGTCTCGTGGCCCCTTTCGACTAGAATTCCTTCAGTGGCGAAGTGGACGAAGAAACAATTGCTTATACGTATCCGAAATGAATCGATCACGAAAAGTCCTCCCCCTCGGAAGCTTGAGTCGAAGAGGATGTCTCGGAAGGTGATGTCCTCAAAGTAGATTCCTGAGTTTTGATCAGAAAAACCATCAGAAGATATCGATGTTTTCTCGAGTGGCTGAGAATTTGGGGCCCATAATTCAATCAGATGTTTGTCGCTAGGAAAGGTGTCTGATGCTCGAAAACTGTCTCCTTCTACCTACAAAACCAGACAACATTGAGAGATATACAGATGAAAATAGAGGGAGGGGAGGCAGCAATGACAGAGCCAGAGTTTTTTTTATTAGTGGTAGGGTTACTGAATTACAAAAATAATTTTTTTGTTGTAAAAAACAACTTCATTGGAATACATACAATAACTTTCTCCTAATGTAAATCTGAAATTTATTTGAAAAAAAGAATAAGAACTGAATTCAGTTGATAAACTATACTCGTCGTTTTTAGAATTTGATTTCATGATCTCATCTTTTATTAATTTTTAAAAATTTTTAGTGGGTTCAAAATGTATTAATGTTCATATTTTAAGTAAAATATCAAATATATATATAAGTTTTTAAAAATTTCAATAGAGTCAATTAAACTCGCTGGTAGTGATGTAGCCCCCCCCTAACCCACTGATATGTTACACTTTTGTACTCTTGTATTTTTATTAAATCTCATTTTGAACCCTTAACTTTTAATTATATCAGTCAATCCTTATCCTTTATATCATGTTTTAATATTGTAAATCTCTGTATATAGTTCAATTGATGGACACATAACATTTCTCTTGAGGCCACATCAATTTTTTTCTTCTGGTCACTTAATTGAATAATAAATAGATAGAAAGACAATCTCGTTAGTTGACATAAAATGTAAGGAATTGATTAAAATAATTACAAGTAAATGGTAAAAAGTAAAATTTGAGAAAGTATAAAGATGAAAGCAAGATTTTAGCAAAAATATAAATGTTAAAAGTGCAATTTACCCTTTTCTAACAAATTGCAACTTGGAAAAAAAGAAAAATGTTATTCTTACATAAAGTTTCCGTGTAACTCCAATATTGGTATGTAAAATTAATCTTAATTAATATTTTATTTAAAAGTGAAAGATCTACTATAAACCACATCAATTAGTATAAAAATTCAGCATAAAGATTAAAGTTTTGCCTATAAAATTTTTATTGGTACACTCAGGGACCGGGGCGAGTATATATAAAAAAAAATCTTAGAAAATTTATAAAATTTTTAAATAAATATTACTATAATAATAGAGTTTATCCCTCAATCCGCCCTTGGGTACACTACTATGGTACCTACCTTTAATGTGACAATTCATGAGTCATTAAGTAGTTTTCAAGCAAATACATCTGAACGAAATACTATACCACCTAATTATAGCAGTAGTAGATGAGCTGTGCTACAATTCCATAGCATTAATTAGTTGCTTCTTTAGATTGTTTATTTTCCTATTACTGATCCCTTTCTTTTATTGTAGAAAAATTTATTTCGTGAAGCAATTTAATTTTGTTTCTGTCATTTGATTTCAGTTACCATTTTGGTCTAATGAAAATGAAACATAAGAAGAAAAATAATTTGACAAATACCCTACGATGGGTACGGAAACCACCTAAAAAGATTTGAAAGGATTTATTTTGTATTTGTTTTAAGATTTAATTATGCCTTACATATGTTAGAACTTGTTAGTTATAAGTAATCATGTATATGCTCACTCATACACGTCAATTGTCAAATAAACTCGACATTTGTGAATCTTTCATTCTATACAAAATATTCTTCCGTGAGATCATATTTCAATATTACCAGTGATTTGGGGGTAAAAATCACACCCACCAACTAACGGAGATGGGCACATCGCTTTGAGGGGCATGCCACCTTCATATGTTCATGTCGCTAATTTCTATGAGATCGGTCATTCATCTCACCAAAGGGCGAGGTTAATTCCTTTGCCTGCACGAGGAATCCAACT
>CM018906.1:20503235-20508235 GCA_009663005.1 Actinidia chinensis | reverse complement strand
AAATTCTTAAAAGTCATGGAAGAAGAAGTGGCCAAGCTCATCAAAGCCAATGTTATTAAGGAATCTCATTATCAGGATTGGCTCGCCAACATTGTCGTTGCCCCTCTCAGGGGGAAAGTGGAGAGTATGTGTTGACTTTACCGACCTCAACAAGGCTTTCCAAAAGACAAATTTCCTCTTCCAAAAATTGACCTAGTCGTTGATGCAACCTCCCAACATGAGGTTTTGAGTTTTATGGACGCCTTCTCTGATTACCATCAGATCAAGATGCATCCAACTGACGTAGAAAAGACTTCTTTCACCATGGAGAGAGTGTTGTACTGCTACAAAATCATGCCATTTGGGTTCAAGAATGTCAGGGCAACATACTAAATATTGGTGAACAAGATGTTCAAAGAAATGGTTGGGAAGACAGTGGAGATCTACATAGATGACATGCTCATCAAAAGCCTCAGAGCTGCTGATCACATTGCCCACCTAGAGGAAATGTTTGGCATCTTGCAAAAGAATCGAATAAGACCGAGCAAGTTTATTCCAAGTGCATCTAAGGGTATCCTCAAGCAAGTCCTTCCAAGTGCATCTTGGCTTCCTCATGACCAAGCATGGGATTGAGGCAAACCCAAACCAGATTCAAGCTCTACTCTCTATGAGACCGCCCAGGAACATACATAAGGTGCAATAATTGATTGAGCAAGTAGCAGCCTTTAATAGATTCATCTCCAAATCAGCTGACAAGTGTTTACCATTTTTCAAAATTTTGAGAAAAAATCAAGCTTTCCAATGGACAAACAAATCTGAGGCAGCATTCCAATAGCTGTAGGAGTACCTTCAGTCACCACTTTTGCTCATAGTCCCTATTACAGGCAAGGAGCTCATTGTGTACCTGTCTATCTCGCTAACAACATTAAGTGCAGTACTTATCTGAGAAGAAAACAAAGTTCAGAAACCTACATACTATGTCAGCATAGTCCTCATGAGAGCTAAAACTAGGTACCTAAAAATTGAGAAGTTTGCTTATGCATTACTGATCGCCGCTAAGAATCTCGGCCATTATTTCCAAGATCATCCTATCATTGTACTGACAGACCAGCCCTTGAAGCAGATTCTCCAATGACCCAACAACTCGGGAAGACTTCTTAAATGGTCTGTTGAACTCAATGAGTTTCATATCAGCTACCGACCAAGGATGGAGATCAAAGCCCAAGCATTGGCCAATTTCATAGCCGAATTCAAACACAACATTGATCTAGAGCCCGAAACCACCCTCCCTGAGGTGGAAATTCCAAAATAGAACCCGAATGAAGACCTCGCCAAATGGAAGCTCTTTGCAAATGGCTCATCCAAGCAGCACGGTTATGGTTCAAGACTTGTTTTCCAGACCCCATCATGCAAATAAATGGAATATGCCATTCTCATTGGGTTCAAAGCCACCACCAACGAAGCTGAATATGAAGCTCTCATCATCGGACTAAGGGTTGCAATAGAATTGGAAGTAGACTCCTTGGACGCCTTTAGTGATTCCCAACTTGTGGTAAATCAAGTCCTAGGAGATTACCTCACCAAAGATCTTCGGATGTTAGCCTACCTAGATGAGGTGAAGTCTATATCAGTAAAGATCTAGGACTTCAAAATTTGCCAAATCCCCAGGGAGGAGAATAAGAAAGCTAATGCTTCGGCTAACCTCACCTTAGCCTTTGACCTCATCTCAGATAGGAGTATACCTCTAGAGTTCTTGCCAAACCCAAGTATTAAGATTATCAAAATCGTTTATCAAACAGAAATAGGCCTGACGTGGATGAACGACATTACCATATACCTCTGGGATGGGACACTACAATCAGACAAGCTCCAAGATCATCGGATCCAGTATCCAGCAACCAGATTTTGCCTCTTTAATGGAACCTTATACAAGAGGTCTTTTTCAGGGCCAATCCTAAGATGTCGCCAACTTGAAGAAACAGAGTATGTACTCAGAGATATTCATGAAGGCATCTGCGGATATCATTTTGGGGCGAGATCACTAGTCAGGAAGGCAGTTCACCAAGGTTATTTCTAGCATCAAATGGAATGATATGCAATGACTTACATTAGGAGATGGTGCCGATGAATAGCCCATGGCCATTTGCTCAGTGGGGTATCGACATACTCGGACCTCTGTCTCAAGCTCCATTACAAAGAAAGTTCCTGATTGTTGCTATAGACTATTTCACAAAGTGGATAGAGGCTGGCCTCTCGCCAAAATCACAGAAAAGAACGCTAGAAATTTTATATGAAAAAACATCGTTGATGAAAAGAGGGAGCAAGCTGAGATATGCCAAGTAGCCTACAAACACTAGGTCGCCAAGTACTATAACTAGAGAGTTAAGCACAGATCTTTTCTACTTGGCGATCTCGTTTTGAGGAAGGTCACTCTATCTACAAAAGAGATGAATGCCGGGAAGCTCGGTCCTACATGGGAAGATCCCTATAAAGTTATCAAAATATCTAGTCCAAGAACGTATTGATTGGAAGACATAAATGGAAAGACACTACCTCACCCCTAGAATGTTGAGCACTTGAAGAAGTATTACTAGTAATCCCGATGGTCTCCATGAGAAGAAGATCGCCTATAGTGTGACCTCGCCAAAATCTTTTGTTTACCAAAATTTTATGATCGCCAATCGCCAATTACCAAAATCTCCATGTGTACGATTTTAATCGCCATACTCCTTGTTATGATCACCAATTCTTATATGATGGAATAAAAAAATCTCTCCAATTTGATTTCATCAGCAATTTTCGCCAGTGGGTTATGTCACTAATTCCTAAAGTTTTAATTCGCTAGTTTCGTTATTGTCTATATCAAGATTTCCCGTTCATTAAGAAAAGGCATCTTGATCGCCAATACTGACTCGCTTGATTATTCATGCCGCCATGCTAAGGTCCAATGTTTGCCTAAATTAAAACAAAAATTGGGTTTGATCGCCTATTAATTAAGCTTGCCGAGTTAATTTGATCGCCCTGATTAAATTCAAAATTTTCCATAATAAGGTAGATTCTCCAAGTTGAATTTGCCAATTGATATCACCTCTCTCCAATATTATCGCCTAAGCTAATGATCGCCGCAGTTATCTAAGGTTTTCTTTATGATTGCCATTTCGCTAAACTCATGATTGCCATGATTCAAGTTGATTACTAAAGTTTGTTTTACTTTGCAAAATTAATCTCAACTATAAGTCCATCATATTTATTTCGCTAGTTCAAGTAAAATATGTTTCATTTTATCTTTCCAAGTCACTTTTTTTTGATTTTATGATATCGCCATACAAGCAGAAGATATACTATGAAGCAAAGAACTAATAGAAGATGTGAAAGAAGAAATACTTTTCATTCATTAAAGTTTTTGGAAAGATTAAACATCGCCGTTAAAGGAGAGAAAGGAAAAAAGTTTGCAAAAATATACAAGTAGTCAAGGAGAGAAAAGGCTGGCATTGCCTTTCTCCTTGTTCACTTCTTTCTCCTTGTCCTCCTCCTCCTCCTCCTCCTCCTCCTCTAGCAGATTGTAATCAAGGCCCATACCGTGTAGGTCAATGCCGAGGTTGGGATGATGCTAAGCTAATTGCCTTTTACAAAAGTCAAAACCTTTACCGAAGTATTTGGAAGCCGCAGATTCATAGCCTTCTGGAAATCATCCGAGGATTTATACTCCTTGATGGCCTTCTTATTGGCAAGAGCTTCATTCTTTTTTAACTCGGCCACCTCTTCCTCTAACCTTGCCACAGCCTCGATCTTCTCCTTGAGCTCTTCTGTGGCCTTCTTCTCCCTCTCACCATACTCAGTCAGGAGTCCAATTTTGAGCTCAGACCATCTCCATCTCGGTCGATTTGGCTCAGGTGATCTAGAAGGTGTTGTTGTTCCCTATGTCCCTACTTCAAACAATAAGGGACGACTCAAGCATAATTGCCTATTACAAACAAGTTTCTGTGAACTCCTTAAAACAACGAAAGTACAAAAGCAAAAGCTGAGGATGAAAATGCATGGATACCTAACCGACGATGTGGAAGAACTTTGTAACCATTTGATCCAATGAGAGTTTGTCTACCGTCTCCTAGTCGGTAGGAAGAATTACCCCTGATAGAATCTTTTCTGCCATGGTACTCCCCAACATGGAGGCTCCAAGCCCAAGGGTGTTGCCAGGATTGGCCGAAGTGCCCTCCCCAAGAGCCACTGCTAATCGGGCGCCTTTGATCACCTGCACGCTGGATGTCGCTGACAATTTTGCCTTCTTTGTCGGTGAGGGTAAGGCCTTTTTCCCTTTTGAATTTGCCTCATTGGGTAAGATGTCTAACACCTCACCCGTTGCACGTTTCTCCTGAATTACAACCCTCTTTGCAGCCGGGGTTGACTTCACCAATGAGCTTGCGCCTTTAGATCCCTCCACTTTTTGGGCGAGCTTCTTCAAGATGATCCTTTTTGACATTGCTACAAAAGAAAGAACCGACATCAGATCAAGGAAGAGATAAAAACATTTAAGAATATGGAAATAGTACCATCTGATCTAAGCTCAAAGGGCAGCCCTAGGTTTGACCAAAACTCCAATTTAGAGCCCAAGCTTGAGCTCAAACTAAACGGTCCCAAACCTAAGATAGGGTCTCAAACTTTTTCCCCTTACCACCTTAGAAGGGTTAAATCAAAAACATGAGGTAAGATCCTCCTCATTTCCTTCCTAATGGTTCCTATGTATTCTACTGAGTCACTCGGGAAAGATCACTAGGGCAAGGTTCATCTCAAGAATGGCGGGACTCACCCTCGTCGCCCGCAGAAGCAGTTTTTTCATCCACAAATTTGTCCTCGGCATTGTCCCCACCATTGGACGACATCCCTTCGCGAGCAGTAGTGAAGTGTTTCTAAAATGTCTTAGAGCCAAGGACTATCAGAACCTTGAAGTATCCTCCCGGCCCTAATTTCCTAAAAAACCTTTTTGTCTTCCGATCTTCTACATTGGTCAGGATGGGCAGCTA
>CM018906.1:20358235-20360735 GCA_009663005.1 Actinidia chinensis | reverse complement strand
ATCTGGACTGATCGAACTTTTCCCTGATCGGTTGACCATTTCTCCGACTGGTCAGACATTTCCCTGACCGGTCGAAGCTTCACAGGCCCTAATTTTTGAAAACTGAACCTCTAGTTGTTGGCACAGTTCTCTTTCAGCACACTTATTTCTATTGAAAATATTTAAGTAAAAGTTTTCTTTTACTTTAAGTTTATAATGTAAATAAAAAATTACTCCCCATTTGGATTCAATAAAAAATATAAAAAAATATAATTTTCACTAAATCAAAAAGTAAAAATTATGTTTTAGTATAAAAATGATTTTCGACAATTACTTTAAAAATAATTCTTCTTATTATTGAATGTATACATTGTAATAAAAATTTTATAAAATTAATTTTGACTATTCAATGTATAAATAATAATTACCAGAAAAAATAATTTGAAGAAAATAATATTTTAAAAATTTATTTTTCTATACTTAGCCAAATTTTGACGAAAAATAATTTTTCAGAAAAACTTGTCATGTAAAATTCATTTAAGAGTCTCGCTTCACTATGTACTTATCGAAGCATAATCTTTAATACTATTAATTGAAATGAATGAAATGTATAGAAAATCGATCCAACTAGCCTAAGGATTACAACAAATAAGAGTAACGCAATATCCACACAAGCAAGTAACCTTAATCTCTAAAATAGAGTAAATTACTCTTTTATGTTATGATATACGCATGGAATTATGTTATGTTATGCAAATCAAATACATGGCCTAGATAAGAATCTTTTGAAAAGATTTTGTATGTATATGCCTATGTACCATATGCTTCTACTTTTCGGGAAAGTACTCGGCCGGTATACCCCGACTCAAGGACTGTATGCAAGTATGTTATTAAACTGACTAAGAACGGGAGGTCATCGTGCAAAATGTATGTTTCAAGAATCACGTTGACTATTACACACATTGTCAAATAACAAGTTCTAGCATGAACTATGATATATGATACTCGACTAAAGGCGGACACAAGTATTAGCATGAATTTTTAACATATTGTTTCAAAATATCAAATATTTTATGCTTACTCTATGATTATGATGTGTTACACGCATCTACCATGGTATTTTCATGTCTTCGATATGTATATCCAAACTTATGTTAGAGATTATGGTTATACGCTAAGCAATCATGCTTAGAACTATTATTTTTGACAATGTTTCAGAAAACAAATACAAGTAGAGTTGAGCGATAGAACCACGTTTTGAAGTTAATGTTGAACAATGATAAATTTCATCATTTTATGTAACAAAGACAATGGATTTGATGTTGTCTAGGCCAGACTAGAATGTTCGAGATCTTTTGAACAAATATGAATGTATGTATGAATGATATGACAGGTATAGTTTCTCTATTGAGATGGGCATGTATTTTGAATGAATGAATTCAATAGTAATTTTCTATTAGGTCTAAAAATAAATATACACGTTTTGCTTCTGCACACGAAAAAAAATTTAAAGAAAAAAAGACAAGGAAAATCAGTGTAACCCCGCCTTGCGCCGCTTGGAGCCCCGTGGGCGATGGAGGGGGTTGTCACATATGGTGGTAGAACATTTTGATCAGTTAGGATGGACATGTTCTGCCATTAGCACTCTTGACAAATTAGAGCCTACACATCCGCCGCATTAAGATAAGTTGTTGGGTTAGTAACAATGTGTTGGGTGGTGTATTTAGGATTAGAGGTTGAAGCAATAATGGATGGGCGAGTGTTTGAAGTTCCAAAATTTAGAATTGAGAAAGGAGTAAGCATGGCTTGACCGAGAATTGGGTTCTGCACAAGTGCAATTGTAATATCTAGATTGTTTGGCTGGGTTCGCTATGGTGGTGGTGGTATGGGATTGGTGGTGGGTGAAATATGAGCTTGGTTTGAGTTTGTTGGGTGCTCAAAACAAGTTGCACCTCAATGAGAATGCGAATTGTTGTAAGGAGTTTGAGTGTCCCGAATAGCCTACAATGACTTAATCATCATATCCACTAGCGCAGACCTTCTAGTCGAGTAGGTCTGGCTCTAAGCTTCCCTCCTAACACCTTCACTATCTACCATTTTTGTTTAAGTAAATTGACGACACTTCTCAGACGAACCATTCACAAACTTCCTCCCCAACAGATCCACTTTAAGATGTGGGTGTTTGTTTGTCAAGTTTCATTAGAGATGTAGGAATTTGCAAATGACTTTCGCCGGAATAAATGGAGGTGGCCGGATAGTGAAGTGAATAGCTGATTAAAGCTAGAAATGAGATAGAAAAGGTCGTATAGTTCTTTTCAATATCAATTAGCTTGGCCAAACTCAACCTCTAGTACAAAACTAGTTAAGTCTTGCTATTTATACTTGAGAAGTTAGCTTAGTTGCCAAGTTGCAAATGCCTTTGCGTCAAGTGGCACCTGGACCACAAAGGGGATTACCTATGTGACCTCATGAACCATATGGAAAGCAACTACTTCCCTGGAGGACCACAAGGAGAATGGCA
>CM018906.1:20313235-20318235 GCA_009663005.1 Actinidia chinensis | reverse complement strand
GATGAGAAGGTTTACATGGGGAATTCAACAACCTCGGAGGTTGCGGGGCAAGGCAAGGTGTCCTGAAAATGAATTTAGGAAAATAGATGACTCTGAACAATGTATTTTTCGTGTCCAAAATTCGAAAAAATCTGGTGTTTGGTTCTCTACTTAGCAAACATGATTTTCGTATGGTTTCTGAGGAAAATATGGTCATTCTATCTAAGGCTTGAATGTATGTAAGGGAAGGTTATATAATCGATGGTCTTTTCAGGATGAATGTAATGACTATAATCCTTACCATTAATAAAAAATAATATTCCCTATTGTTTATGTGCTTGAGTCTTCCATTTAGTGGCATGGTAAATTGGAACATGTTAATTATGATTCTATGCATAGACTAATTAGCTTGGATCACATTTCAGCTTTTCATATTGAAAAATATCATAAGTGTGAGACTTGTGTTGAGGCGAAGTTAGCTCGATCTTTATTTTATTCAGTTGAAAGAAGTACCGAATCATTGGGATTAATCAACACCGATGTGTGTGCTTTGAAATATATCGAAACACCTAATGCAAATAAATATTTTATTACTTTCATCGATGATTGTACAAAATACTATTATGTATACTTGCTAAAGAGCGATGATAAAGCTTTGGACAAATTTATTTTTTATAAGAATGAGCTAGAGAATCAACTTAGCAAAAAGATTAAGGTTGTGAGAAGTGACCAAGATAGTGAATATGAATCACTGTTTGGTGGATACTGTAGAGAACACAGGATTATCTACTATACCACTACACCTTACATCAATAGAATGAAATTGTTAAGCGAAAGAATCGTAACTTGAAGGATATAATGAATGCTATGTTGGTAAGCTCTGGGTTGCCTCAGAACATGTGCGGTGAAGTAATTCTCACCTCTAGCTATATCCTGAATATAGTGTCTTGCAAGAAGTTGGACAAAACCATATATAAGTTGTTTACGAGTAGGAGACCTACTTGTAACCACTTACAGGCGTGAGGGTGTCTTGCGAAGGTGGCTTTACCTCCTCCTAAGAAGAAAAAATAGGTCCGAAAATCATTAATTGTGTATTCATCGGTTATGTGCACAATAGCAATGCGTATCAGTTTCTTGTGTATGAGTCTGTTATACCAAATATTCACAAGAATACCTATATGGAGTTTAAGAATACATCGTTCTTCTAACACATATTTCTGTATAGATCCGTTAGAGAGTCCAGTTCAGTGAAACAGACTCTGAACTAGACTCTACGTCCTTCTAATGACAATAGTCAAGACAAAGAAGATGAAATTGTCATGGAACTGACGAATCTTTCTTAAGATGACTGCGTTTGCAGCACCAGTGCAGTTCAAGTATTTTGTGCGTATTTAATGATTCAAATCATTAAATTATAGCTTCATTCAAAACTTTAATACTGTAAAAAATCACATTAATCATAAATAGATCAATAGTTGATCAATATCAATTTATATTAAAATAAATAAATATAATTTTGTGTGTCACATTCATTTATTAAGTTGCAACATAGTATTGAACGAATAGTGACCTATGCCCGATCAACGTGATTTTTTTATAGTACTAATTTTTAAGATAAAGTCTATAATATATATGATTTGAATATCAAAATAGATAAAAATAAATAAAACCCCAAATATTTAAACTATACCGGTGAAATGCAAGCATTCAACTGCCGAGAAGCTAGCTCTTTCTTTTACCCTCTCCTCTTCTTTCCTCCCCCAAAACGACAATCTCTTAAGCTCAAGATCATGATGAGAGCCCAATCCTAAATAGTCATCAGTCCACAATTAAAAGATAAAAATAAAAGGAAAATTTTAAAATCACCAATCCTGCTACCTTCCGCCCCCTTGCACAGCCGTGGCGTAAATCTCAAACCCTCTCTCTCTAATTATACGTACAACCCCTCTCTTGTTTTGGTTATCCTTAATTACTTTTCTAACTAGTAATTGACACGTGAAATGATTTTAAGAATAATTATTTTCCTGATAGGATGTCAATGGATTGGATTTGAAACAGATCTATCAATGGATTGAATTCGAGATTCCGATCCATTATAAGAAAATCCGAATTCAATCTGACGCTAATATTGATAAATCCGTTTATTTTAATTCGAATCCGAATTCAAATCCATTTTAAATGAATATCTGATTCATAAATCCTTTTCATATCCTAGTTATTCTTTGAGCTTGAGAGTACAATCATAATAGCTAAATTTATTAGTTTTTTAAAATGTATGCATGTCATATAATCATTGATCTTCTCATCTAAAGTAAATACTAAAGATCAATATGGTAATACTTCAAATCATGGTAACATTTCCATGTTCTATATGAAAATTTAATGTCTATTTATTTTTTTAGTGATTGTGAGTCAATATATAAGGTAATATTGGTATATGAATGGGAAATGACAGCATTATCATTCGCCATTAATCATATGTCATAGCTATAGAATTCTAGCAATTAGCTACAGTAAATTATAATAAAAGGAAAGAAGTTACACGTTTATATTCTCCAAAAGTTACACGTTTGTCAAATTTCATAAATCTCTTCTTTCCGTAAAAATTTCTTGCGAAAAAATAAAATCACAAAATGAAAATGATAGAACACCCAGCTATCCCTTACCTCTTTACATATCTCCATTCCGACAACTTCCCCAAAGCTGATAAAGGGTCAGTGGTTCTCGATCTCTTATTGTATATATCTCAGATTTTTTGAAGGTATATATAATTTCCATGTTCATAGAGGGATTTATGTATGTATTTCTGTATGATATTTTTTGTTACGCATGCATACATTACATGTAAGTTCAAAAATATGTAAATGCATGTTGCGCCACTACTTTCTTTTATAATTTTTTTTTGGCAAGTCGATCTCGGGAATTTTCATTATCTTTCCTGAGGACACTTTCTCTCTATCAATGTTTAATCACCACAATTCTTAAATTTAACAGAACAATAGAATTTATTAGTCAGAACACAAATACAGTATTTCAATGAACAAATTAGAAGAGAAGGGAATTGATAAGAATATCGTATTAGCTCTTATTTATTTTGGTAGTTCTGGTGGTTTCTTTGATGCACATATTTATTTTAGTTCCATTAGTGATTTTGTAAACAATAAATGTGGGCATCATGAATTGTAATGCAGGTATATATGGTGTGAATTTAGTACAAGACTACTGGTTCAATAATGCATACGGTATTAAGATTGAAACACATTATTTTTTCTTAGTTTTATTATACTTAATTAGATTGAATATTTATTGTACTTGAATGATTTTTTTTTTTATGATATGGAATCAATACGTTATAATATAAATACATACATGCATATCGATTAACTGCATCCATATTAGTTTGTACGGAATCAAAAACCGATACGAACGGAATAACTGAATTCGGATTATATGAATTTCCATAACGAATTTTTGCTAATGAATTCGAATTATTCGGATTAGATCCGAATTTTATCCAATCTATTGACAGGCGTAGTTCCTGACTATCAACCAAGCCGTGCAACTGACGGGTTAAAACAAAGCCACGAAATAATTTTTTAAAATATTAAAAAATGTGATTAGTTAAATTGAGGAGAGTTTTTAGGATTGGTTTTACAAATTTACGTACTTTTCTTATCAGTTACAGTTAGAGAGAATTTTTACAAATGACATTAAGAAGTAAAATAAAAAGAACAGAAATTTAATATAGGGCAAAATTCAATTTCCTCCCATGTGATTTACGTCATGTTCGGTTTACTTCTATGTAGTTAGAAAATATGCAAAGAATCCCAATGTTATTTAGTTCATGTTCAATTTACCTCTCCGTAATTAGTAAATATGCAAACAGTCTCCCTATGATTATGAATTAAGCTGCAATCCTTAACTGTGTTAGCGGAAGTTCAAAAATATTTTTCTGAAAAATTATATATACCTCCCTTGTAGTTTCTAATAAATACAGAGACATTCTCTATAATTTTAAAAATTACTCTGCAACTATAAGTAATTTTAAAAGTGACCACAATTTCAAAATATATAACAAGACCACAAAATACATAACGGGACAACAAAAATATTTGAAAAATAAACAACCAAGAAAATTCATAACCTGAACCCCAACATCCGTAACACAATTACAAAAAGCATTACACAACTATAACTATACGTATTCATGACGGATTATTGCGTAACAAAGATATTAAAAAAATATATGAGTAACAATTGATTGTGCACTTCTTTATATATATTTATTAATTGATTGTTCTAAAAAAAGTATCGATTCGATTATATAATCGATTGAGAAAAATAAATAACAATCAATTATATATTTGATTATATTATTGGATATGTTAAATTGTACAATCGAATGTCCACAATCAATTTTAATCAATTGTTGAATTGATTACTTGTATAAATATTCGATTATGAAATTGAATGTTGAAGAGACTTTACTAGATCGATTAGAAGGTCTATTGTTATGAAAGGAAATTACAATTGAATCGAGATAGATAAGTAACAATTGATTGATTCTAATGTGTACAATTGAAGTCGCTTTGATATAGTCATGCTCACCTTTTTGCTTAAATGTTGTTATGATGATATATAATCTGATGAGGGGTAAAATCCTCACCCATTGATGATCTGAGGTGGGCAGGTCGCCTACTATAACTATGTTGCCAACACCTTTTTTGGTCACCACTGAATTCACCCTGGCTCCATGAACGACCCCATCTCTCCTCAAATCTCATGTCACTCCTTGCCGATGTGATTCATCTCGCCCCAAGGTGGTTCACCTCGATATTCACCTTGAGGATGAAATGCCTGAGGTGGTTCACCTCGATACTCACCTTGAGGATGAAATGACCTTGAGACTCCATCTCCACCATATCTCCTAAATTTACAGTGCATTCTCTATATGGCATTCTCCTCATTTTGCTCTGAAATTCTCGGACACAACTTTCATACTTGGCAACCCGATGATTACG
>CM018906.1:20305735-20308235 GCA_009663005.1 Actinidia chinensis | reverse complement strand
CCTATATGGACAAGAAATGGATAAGTGCTTGCAACCAAACACTAAAGACTTGTCCCTTGAGTTGAGGCTAGTACATCACTTTGTCTGCACCATTTTCACCCCCAAAACTAGAAAATATGAACATGTTTCTAAGAAAGATTATTCTTTTTTGTGGGCGTATATAACTGGTTCCAAGATTAATTTGCCTTTATTTATTTTGGATCATATGTTCAAAGACACCATTGCCATAATTAGTTTGCCATATGGAATCTTTCTGACTAAGGTTTTCAAATACTTCAAGATTGATCTAAACAATGAGGAAAAGAGAACCCCTAAATCTATTAGTGATGAGTATAATGAAAAGACCCTAAAAGGAATGGGGTACATTCTATAAAACAACAAATGGACTCCTAAACCTACCAAGAAAATCAGTGGGGCAGTGCATCAAAGGAAAAGACTCCATTTGGGAGTAGTTCTAGACAAAAGAGTGCCAAAAATATTTGACTCATGATTTTGAGGGTAGTGAAGGAGGATGGGTGCTTTTATGACTCAAGTGATGGAACTTTTGGAGAAACTGAACAAAAAGGTAGACATTGCTACTAATAGGTTGCTATTTTCTGGAATGGAAAGTGAGAGAATTGAAAAAGAAAGTGAAACTACTGAGACTTGGCAAAGTAAAAATAAAAGAAGAATAAGAATAAGAAACTGAAGCAAATAAAGAAAAAATTAGAGGAGAAAAGAAATGAGAAAATAAGGAAGAACAAGAGAAAGATGGTGAGGAGGATGACTCATCTACCACTGAATCTGATACCCCCTTTCTTATTTTTGATCAAAAGTCGGGTCACAAGTATGGGCTAAGACAAAGGGAAGGCAAGAAATTCTCCAACGCCATGGATACCCCTCTTGTCCTAACCTCTTCACCACCTGCCTCTCCACTACTTGCATCTCCTCGACCTACCTCTCCTCAGTGAGATTACTCACTCTTATCCTATCACTCTTATTTGCATTTTCAAAATTCATTTTACATATATATGACTTTTTGTATAAGGATGAGATGACATTCTTAAAACATCTTTATGTAATATTTTGGATATTATGAGCTCACTTTGGTTTAAGTTTTATGGTATAGTTAATGTTGTTGGTTTCATCATGGCTTATATATATATCTACATATCTCTACTTCATTATTGCCCTAATACTTTGTATGATCTGAATGATTGCTTGACTCGATTGGTTGATTAACATTGATCAATTGCATACTTTTTACTTCTTTCTATTGTACCTATTTCTATATTATGACCTCTCTTTTTGATGAATTGACAAAAAGGGGAAGAAGAAAATGTTGAATAAATTTCTTAGAAAGTAAAGCATGTTGATAGGGGAGGAATTCTTAGAAGAAAATTGGAATTCTAAGGGGAAATTGGAATTCTTAGAAGAAAACTAAAATTCTTAGAATTAGGATCCTTATTTTTTTCTAATTGCTTTAATGAAATTGTTATTGAGAATTGTTATGATCAAGAGTAAGAGAAAAGAAACTCCTTTTAAACAATTGGAAACATATATTGCAAAACTATAAAAGAAAGGGAAAGCAATTCTTTGATATGACATATTATTCTTCAATATCATGCTTATTTTGCAAATGTTTTGTCATCATAAAAAAGGGGAAAATTGTTCACTCCATGCTTTGATTTTGATGATAGCTAAACCTTGTGTTAAGCTAATAATGCATTTAATTAGTGTGTAGTATAATTAAAGTTTAGACTTAAAGCTTATGAGGACTCCTTGAGCCACTCAAGAAATGTTTTTGAAGTCACCAAGATTGATTGTAGTTGGATCAATAATAAAGAATTCAATCCAAATTAAATTGAAGAAATCATTGATGAACCTCACTAGATTGAAGTCCTTAAAAGATCATATATACACCAAAGAGAAGTTCATTGAAGATCTTGAAGTGTTTGAAGTTCAGTTGGCCAAGGAAAATATAGAAGAATATTTTGGGCAAAAGGTGTCGACACATGATCTTAAGGAGTCGACACGTGAAGATAGTGTACAAAGATTTGAATCTGGAAATAAAGGTGCCGACACCTTGCTTTGATGAATTAACACATGAAGACAGTGAACAGAAATTTGAAAATGGGAATAAAGGTATCGACACATGAATATGAAGAGTCGACACATGGAGACTTAGGCCAAAGTTTGAGGAATGGACGATTAAATGTCAACACATGTTCTTTAAAAGTCAACATATGAAAGTAGTGACCATAGACAATGCATGAAGTGTCGACACATGAAGCAAGGTGCCGACACATTAACTGAGCCTCAACTACCTCTAGTAGACAAATTAACTTCAGGGTCTTAAATATAAGCTTTCAAATGCATTTATGGATTGAGATACAAAATCTATTCCATTGATTGATCATCAAGGGTTGATAATTCCTTACTTTTCTGAAAAATTCCCTTTGTTCTCAAGGGTTAGCATTTAGTGATCTATTCAATTCTTATCTACTTTAGATAGAGAGTT
>CM018906.1:20288235-20290735 GCA_009663005.1 Actinidia chinensis | reverse complement strand
TGATACCTACTCCTAAAAAGGAGAAGATAGGTCCAAAAATCATTGATTGTATGTTTATCATTTATGCACAAAATAATAGTGCATATTGGTTTAAAAGGGTCCTTTGTGGAAAGTGAGCCATAGACGTACAAGAGAGCCGTAAGTTATCATGAGGGTCCTTTGTGGAAAGAGGCTATTAAGAGTGAGATTGACCCCATTTTACAAAATAATACGTGGAAAGTGATATATTTTCTACTAGGAAGTAAGCCTCTAGGCTACAAATGTATCGTCAAGTGGAAAATAAAGGCAAATAGGTCAATAGATAAGTACAAAACTATGCTTGTTATCAAAAGATACAAACAAAAAGAAGACCTAGACTACTTTGATACTTACTCACCAGTCTTGAGAATTACATCTATTCGGATGATAATTGCGATTGCAGCTTTACAAAATCTTGAGATACATCAGATAAATATAAATACAACTTTTTTGAATGAAGATTTAAATGAAGACATTCATATAAAACATCCTGAGTGTTTTTTGTACCTGAAAAAAAGAGAAAGTCTGTAGATTTGTAAGATCTTTGTATGGTCTCAAGCAAGCACCAAACAATGACATGAGAAGTTTGACAATGTTGTATTATTGGCTGACTTCAAAATCAACAAATGTGACAAATGTGTGTTTATGAAAGACATAGATGAAGGGTACATCATCTTTTATCTCTACATTGATGGCATGATCATTGTTGGTAGTAATGATAAAGTTATCAAATATACTAAGAACATGTCAAATTCGAAATTTGACATAAATGATATGGGCCTAGAAGATTTGATTCTGGGTGTGAAGATCAATATAACATCTAACGGACTTGCACTTTCTCAAACACATTATATTTTTAAGATTCTATAGAAATTCAATAAGTTTGACTTGAATGTTGCACGAACTCCTGTAAATATAAATCACCACTTACCATCCATTGCGATAGTCAATCTGCAATTGGTAGGGCACAAAGTAATATGTATAATGATAAGTCTAGACATATTCATCGTAGATATAATATTATTAGACCGCTGCTCTCAAGCGGGGTTGTCCCTATTGACTATGTAAGGTCAAAAAATAATATTGCGAATTCGCTTACCAAAGTATTACCCTAAGAGTTAGTTGATAAAACGTCGAAAAGAATGGTTTTAAAGCTAAGAAAGAAAAAGGTATCATGAAAGAAAGCTCAACCTAGTTGATTGAAGATCTCAATATCTAAGTTCAATGGGACAACCTAATTGCGTATATCTAAGAAAATCACTATGGAGTTGAAGAACTCCCCGTTTCTATGATGCACATTAATTGTAGATAAGGTTAAGCATTGACTTTTAATGACTCTTTCGCACTGGTGAGCTAAACTGGGTATAATGAAATATCCATAAAAAGAAGTTATCTATGTGAGTATGAAGTGGGGCCTCTTCTTAGAGAATTAATGAAGGCAAAATTCTCGAGAAAATACTTGTAGAACCAGGAAAAATGTTCCATAACCAAAATAGACACAACAGTGAGAGCTGAATTGCATCAGGAGAAGTTCCTATGTGACAACTATTGTCTCAATGTACACCTATGGCAGTACAGTTCAAGATGAGTTCACCTACTAGTCTGTCTGTAAATTCGATAGGCTCTCAAAAGGGATGGTTCAAGGCTAAAAGTTACCTATCCTATGCAAGATTTATTCGTTGTCTCTCTCTCTTGGATCAGAATTGTACCTTGCGTCAGTTTGTCGGTCGAGTTCATTCATGTAAGGATTGTTAGAAATTTGATGTAAATGAAGCCCAAAATGGTTTGGCTATAATTGCTCACTTTTGGAGCTGTTAGCAGCCCAAAGGGCAGCCTTTTGTAGCTCTTAATTGATTTGCAGCAGGTTTTTAAAATTATTGAAGGCCATTATATGTGCTTAATGGCTGTAGTTTTATTATTAATTATAGTAGAATTTCTACATCCTTTTTTGGGTTAAAAATCAAGTTTCATGTATTGTAAAGATATACAGAAAACATAAAAAAACATTCCAGTTTTCTCTATCTTGAGAGAGAGATAGACGCAGTAAAAGTTTTCCAAGGCTGCTCCACAGGTATTCCGACGTAAGTGGTTCTAGCCTTTTTATCCTAGGAAGAAGACATCGACATCAGCCTACAACCTCGGTAGGCAAAGGATCTTCTTAAGAAGATTGCAACTGTAGAACTCAACATAATTTGTTTATATTTCTTATTTAGTTTCTTCATTCGTTTCTATAATTTTATATTTCTATAATTGTTCAAGAGGTTGAACATTTTCTTCAACCGATTGGATTTTGTAATTTCAGTTTATATATTCAATTAAACTATTCTTTGAAATTCCGTTTGTTTCCAAATCATTTTTATAAAGCAATCTTAAAAACAAATTAATCGACAATTGAATTCCAAAAAATAATTTCTACAGAAACTATGATAAAATGAAAAGGGAAATTTTTTTTTATTCATAATTGAAAATCTGGTTTTATTAG
>CM018906.1:20208235-20210735 GCA_009663005.1 Actinidia chinensis | reverse complement strand
CGCACATACTTAGAAGTATTTTTTTTTGCTTTTTGTGGACTCAAAAATACTATAGTTATTCCAACATTCGTCTCGTTGAAAGCTTTCCAACGACATATTATAATAGAAAAACAGAGTTTTACAGCAAAAATTACGTCCGATTAAATTTTACCAACTACACGGGCATAACGACGCCCCAAGTCTCCAAATAATCTTCTGTTATGCTTCTTTTGCCTTATATTTAGAAAACTAGTCAACTGACTTTTCTTTTTTTTTTCTTTTTAGTAAGAATTTTGGATCTCCAAATTTAATAAATAAGTAATAGACTTGATTTTGCAACTTCAAATTTTATAAGGATTAAGCATATTTTACAATTCTTAATTAAATAAAGAATTGAATTTATTTTGCAATTTCAAATTTAATAAGGAATAAACATACTTTACAATTCCTAATTAAATGAGGAATTGACTTGATTTTGCAACTCCGAATTTAATATAGAATAAACATGTTTTACAATTCCAAATTAAATAAGAAATTGACTTGATTTTGCAACTCCAAATTTTATAAGGATTAAGCATATTTTACAATTCCTAATTAAATAAGGAATTGAATTTATTTTGCAATTCCAAATTTAATAAAGAATAAACATACTTTACAATTCCTAATTAAATGAGGAATTGACTTGATTTTGCAATTCCGAAATTAATATAGAATAAAAATGTTTTACAATTCCTAATTAATCAGAACTTGACTTGGCTTTGCGCAAGTTCAAATTAATAAGGAATAAGCATGTTTATAATTCTATAAATAGGAATAGACTTCATTTTACCAACTCCAAAGTTTAATAAAAGTGTTAAGATGGTTTACCATTCCTAATTAAATAAGGAAAGACTTGATTTGCACTCACATTTTATAAGGATTAAGCCATATTTTACAATTCTTAATTAAATAAAGAATTTAATTTATTTTGCAATTTTAAATTTAATCAGGACTAAACATACTTTACAATTCCTAATTAAATAAGGAATTGACTTCATTTACAACTCCAAATTTAATAAGGACAACATACTTTACAATTCTTAATTAAATAAAGAATTTAATTTATTTTGCAATTTCAAATTTAATAAGGAATAAACATACTTTACAATTCCTAATTAAATAAGAAATTGACTACATTTTACAACTCCAAATTTAATAAGGAATAAACATACTTTACAATTCCTAATTAAATAAAGAATTGATTTCATTTTGTAACTCCAAATTTAATAAGGAATAAACATACTTTACAATTTCTATTAATAAAAAATTGACTTGATTTTGTAACTTCAAATTTATAAGGATTAAGCATGTTTTAACAATTCCTAATTAAATAGAAAATTGACTTAATTTTGCAACCTCCAAATTGAATAGGAATAAGCATGTTTTATTGTACAATTCCTATTAAATAAGTAATGACTCTTGATTTTTGCAACTCAAATTTAATAAGAAATAAACAGTGTTGCAACTTGATTAAAGTAAATAAGGAATTAACTTGGTTTTCCAACCCAAATTTAATAAGGAATAAACTTGTTGTATAATTTTTAATTAAATAAAAAAATTGACTAATTTGCAACTTAAATTTAATAAGAATAAGCATGTTTTACAATTTCATCATTAAATAAGGAATTGACTTGATTTTATAAATTAAAAAGTAATTGATTTAATTTTGAAACTTTAAATTTATTATTTTTTTTTTTTAGGAACTTCACACTAGCTTGGATAGAAAGAGAGATCCTTTCAAAGTATCCATTTTTTTGAAATTATTGACTGCATCTTATTTATTTATTTTGCTAAGAAACAACTAGTATAATGGTGGTAATGAATGACATATCTTCTTCAAAGTGGCAATACTTATTTATTTCATTAGAAAAAGGTGGGCTCGAGAAAAACGGTACAAAGTTCCTATTTACAAACCATTAATTGCAGCTATTTTCCATGGCCAAAAACCAATGGCTTCCCACCCTATCCAATTGGGGACACATGGCAGCACTCGGGTAGCGATTCTAAAGTATTCTTGTGATTTTGCACTCCACAAGATTCACCAAGTCGTCCAAAGAAACTCAACTCTGGATGCAGAATATCTCGGGAAAGCATGTTGGGGTTCTACTTGAAGATTTATGGAAAATTTTCTTTATTCCCAATTATTGGGAATGGCTAGAAGATGTCTTAAGTCGCAGCTACGAAACCTTAAAAAAAGCTTACATTTATAAGGTTGTTTATATGTCTTTATTCACTTATGATTGAAATTTCAACATCTCTCGAGCATTTTGTGAAGCGTGGTGTCCTCAGAAAAATTCACTACATATTTATGTAGAAGAATTGTTTGTCTCTCTCTGGGACCTACACATCCTCGGAGGACTCCCTATATTTTGGAAGTTCTATAATGAGTCTATCTATGCGCAGCAGGATTGACTGGCGAAGAGCGTGGTGTGCTCAGACAAATTCCTATATATTTATGTAGGAAGATTGTCTGTCTCTCTTT
>CM018906.1:20193235-20200735 GCA_009663005.1 Actinidia chinensis | reverse complement strand
GAGTAGGAAAAACTAAATTAAGTTAATGTTTTGATTTCGAATCCACTGGTGGATATTTTAGAATAACTTCTTCATACGACATAACATGTTCTAGTTGATTCAAGTATCTGAGAATAACTATTGTTAAATACTACAAGTTTACCTGTCGGAAAAGAATAGTTTTCAAATTCGAAATTTAAATTGCACATCTTTTATCAAAATAGACTTGGAAGTTCTACTAGTTTCGAGTGAGTAGAAATACTGAATTTGTTCAGATTGTTATTTCCAAACTCCCACTGTCGGTATTTTCGCCAAACTTCCATACGTAAAACATATTTTAGTTGATTGAAGGTCCTTAGAATAGCTATTGTAAATACCAAAAAGTTTATGTCGAAATAATAATTTTCAAATTAGAAGTTTAAATGGCTCAAATAGGACTTGGAAGTTCGAGTAGAATACTGAATTTCGTCAGATGTTATTCCCCAAAACCCAACTGTCGGTATTTTCGCCCATAACTTTTCATACGAAAACATTTTTAGTTGATTTAAGTGGTCCTAAAATAGGATTTTAAATCCTACGAATTTAATGTGAAACTAATATTTTTTAAATTAAACTTTTTAAAATGGTCTATAAACAGACTTGGAAACTTCGAAAGTAGTAGAAAAACTGACTTCGATAGGGTTGTTATTCCAAAACCACTGTCGGTTATTTTAGCCATAAACTTCTTTATACGGGAAAAAAGTTTTAGCTGATTCAAGAGTGTCGGGATAGCAATTTAAATACCTAACAAATTTATGTGAAAATATATTTCAAATTCGAAAATCTAAATGGCCCAAAAAAACAGACTTGCAAGTTCGAACAGCAAAAATCTGAATCTTGATTTTTCAGTTCAGCGAGTTGAAAATTGTCAACAGTTTAGGCTTACAAATCATTTTTTTGTAAAAACCAAAAATTGTATGCTTAGCCTAAGTACTTGCACAAAATACAATGTAGTTACATAATAAATACTTAAGTAAATGTATAATGTAATTATATGGACCAAATGAAATGTATAGGATATCGATCGATTAGCCTAAGGGGGGGGGGGGCAAAAAAAAAAAAAACAAAACAAGACTGAGCGCATGTTGTAACACAATACCCAAGCAAACAAAGAAGTAACCTCAATCTCTACAGTAGAGTAAGTAAATTACTTTTTGTTGCTATGATATATGCATGAAATTATGTTATGCTATGCAACTCAAATTCATGGAATAGATATAAATCTTTTGAAAAGATTTTTATGTATATGCCTATGTACCATCATGTTCTCCTTTCGGGAAGGTACTCGGCCGGGCATGTCCCAAATCAAGGGGGTGTGGAAATTACGTTATCAACCCGGACTAAGCGGGAGGTCATAGTGATAATGATGTTCAAGAATTATGTTGACTTGGATATAGTCAAAATCCAAGTACAAGCATGAATTTTGAACAGTTATTGCGAAAGATTAAATTTATCTTTCTTCACGCTATGTATGTTATATGCATTACAATGGTATTTTATGTTTGATAGTATGATAAAAACTCTATGTTAGAGAGTATGGTTATACGCTAAGCAAAGGTGCTTAGGAATATTGTTTTGACAATCTTTTCAAGGTGATAAAAGAAGCAAGTGGAGTAAAATATTAGAACCATGTTATGTAATAAGAACAATGAATTTGTGGATAGTCGGACTAGAAAGTCGATAGCTTTTGAATATGTTAGGTATTGAAGTTGTTGAATGTAAGACAGGCTACAGTCTCTCTACGTCATGGGCATGTATTTCAAAGGAAGGAATTTAATATTGATGTTTTATTGCCTCCAAAATTAAATTGATGTTTCGCTTCAGCACCGAAAGTTTTAAACAAAAGAAACAAAAAGTTTTAAAGAAAAATTTTTACGAAGGAAAAATCAAAGTAACGACGCTCGATGCCGCGTGGACCAAGTGGGCGTCGGGCGGGTCGTACAGAATGGTATCAGAGCCCAACTGTTTATAGACTTGTTACTATGTCTAAGGCATGATAAAATATGTGATAAGGTGATATCTATATTATTCGCATGCACAGCCTATATGATAACGATATATTTTATAAGTGTACTTCTCTATCAATTGTTGTCTTATGTTCGAGTTTGTATGTATTTATGCTTCATGCAAACAATAGGACGAGGAGGACGTAGAGGAAGAGGAGGTGCAACCCGAACATAATAGAATTGAGAGAGCATGGAAGGCTTAGTCAATGCTCTAGAGCAACATAATCCTGCCCCAGGGATTCCAATGATCCAGCAATTTCGCACCTAATGCCCCCCAACGTTGAGGCACGACTGATCCCGAGGTGGCCATGGTTGGCACATAGATCAGAAAGAACAAGTATTTCCATGCACGGATGCACAAAAAGTTAGCTTCGCGCCTACATGTTGTGGGAGAGGCACATGAATGGGGGCTACTCACTACGGAGAGGGAGCCAAACATGACTTGGAGAGGTTTCAAGCAATTTCGATGATAAGTATTTTCCACAAGCACTGAAGTCAAAGAAACTCAAGGAGTTTAGTCACTTAAAGCAAGGAAGTATGGACTGTGATGGCCTATGAGGCCAAGTTCACGGACTTGGGCGCGGATGATATGCCCCGATATGGTCGACACCGAGGAAAAGAAAGCAAGAAAAATGAGGATGGTTTGAGAGGAACATCAAGAGTCGACTGGAGTTGATCGGTTGCCTACGATGCAGAAGTAGTAAATTGTGCATCAAGGCTGAAAGGAGTAACGAGGAAATTATTCAAGATGGGACAATAAGCGGAAAAGAGAAGCATACAAGGGACCGGGAGGGTCAAATGCAATCAATCAAGAAGTCCAAAACATGGGAATAAGGCAAGAAAAAAACTCATCGTCATCATCATACAAGGGAACTTATCACAGTGTTCTAAGTGTTTTTTTTTGGGAAGTTTCACAAGGGGACCGTTTATTATGCAGGGACGGAAGCTTGTTTCAATTGTGGCCAAACAAGGCCATATGATTCAAGGACTTGGTCCAAATCAAATCATTCCACGGCTATGGTCGTTTTCCACCCCAACACCATCCCAACCTGTTCAAAGGGACCACTTCTAAAGCTGGAAGGGTCAACTTCAGCAAGGGGCGAGTATTTTGCACTTGTACCTGGAACGTAACAAGCCTCACATCTGTGGTCTCAGGTATACTCACTATCGAGTCATATCCTGCTACGTATTGATAGATCGGGTTCGACCCACCTCTTTTGTGCACCTTGCTTTGCTACTAAATATCTACTCCTCCCCAACCTTTGAAAACTTTACCTTACATGTTTCAACTCCATCTGGAAACTCCATGATAGGTTCACATATCTTTAGGGATTGTGAAAATCAAGTAACACGATGTCCTTCTTCATGGAAACCTAATTCCCTTAGACATTAGCACTGTGATGTTATTTTGGGGAATGGATGATTAGCTTAAACGTTATGCCACCCCAGCGGATTGTGTGAACAAGAAAGTGAATTTTCAAATTCCTATGCAACAAAGCTATCATTTGAGGGAGAGGGTTGTCCACCACTTACCTCATTCTCGTAGATGCATGCAGTCGGTTGATTAGGAAGGGAGGGCCAAGGTTACTTTGCTCCATCATAGATTGTTCACACCAAAGAGCTCATCCCATCTGATATCCTAGTTGTGAAAGAATTTCTAGAACGTATTTCCAAGATGATATTGTTGAGTTGCCTACCTGGATAGAGAATTGGAATTCACTAGACTTAGTCCAGGTAGTCTTCAATTTCAAAGGCACCATACAGAATGGCACCTGTTGATTGAAAGGAGTTAAAATCAATGCAAAGAATGGTGGAGAAAGGTTTACCGACCCAATACATCCCTTGGGGTTGACCAGTTTTGTTTGTAAAGAAGAAAGACGGCTCCATGAGATTGTGCGCGATTATAGAAATTGAATCGAGTCACCATAAAGAACAAGACCTACCCTGGATCGACGATCGATTTGACCAACTTCAGGTGCCCAGGTATTTTCTAAGGATAGATCTTCGATCAGGTATCACCAACTGAGGATCAAGCTAGAGGATATACAAAGAGTGCATTCCGTACACGCTATGGACACACGAATTTCTTAGGATGCCATTGGAGTAACCAATGCTCCCGCAGCTTTCATGATCTAAGAAATCGTGTATTCACGTCTCACCTCGAGTTTTTTTGCCCACAATTTCCATATAGGTTTATTGACGGACATCCTCCTTTTCCAAGAATAGTGAGGACCAGAGCGACATCTACGGATAGCTTTGCAAACGTAAGGGAGGAGAAAAACTTTTGCGAAGTTCAAAAAGTGCGAATTTTGGCTTTCGAGATTGCCTTTTTGGACATATAAATTCAAAGGAGGGAAATTTCTGTCGACCCCAGAAAAGTGAACCGTTGTGAATTGGCCATGAACCACAAATGCTATAGAGATCAGAGATTTGAGGACTCGCGTTATTACAGACGATTTGTGCAAGACTTTTCACGAACTAGCGACACCAATGCACAAGATTGGACCCAAAGCACGTGATTTGCAAGTGGATGCGGATTGTGAAGACAATTTTCCAAGGTTGAAGAAACGGTGATATCGGCTCCTATTTCTGCTATACCACGGAAGGGGGTGGCTATGTGATTTTTAGCGATGGCCCGCTTAAGGGACTTGGTGTGTGTTCTGATGCAGAATGGAAAAGTAATTGCTTATGCCTCACGACAAACTAAAAACTTATGAGAGAACTACCCAACCCTGATTTGGAACTGGCAGTAGTGATTTTTGCCCTCAAAATCTGGCGTCATTATTTGTATGGAGCCATGTGAGATTTACACACATCACAAAGTCTCAAGTACATTTTCACCCAAAAAGAACTCAACATGCCGGAAGCGATGTTGTTTGGAACTTATGAAGGACTACGATCTTACGATTCCTTACCACCCCGGAAAGCAAATGTTGTAGCGGATGCACTCAGTCGAAAATTTTTCGGAAATTGGCCGACATGATCACAGCCCAACAAACACACTAGAAGATTTGAGGAAACTTGATGTAGAGATCGTGTTCACAAAGGAGGAGCTATGTTATTCGTCGCCGGTGGAGCCCACTATCATTGAGATGAGTTAAGGCAGCGCCAAAGGATGATAATCATTTGAGGAAACTCCGTGACGAAGTGGAACAAGGAAAAGCCAATGGATTTTCTTTTAGTGATGGCTTTGAGATTGAAGGACAGGTTGTGGGAACCAAGTTCGACAGAAATTAAGCAACAAATGTTAGAGCAAGCCCATAGTTCAAATTGCCATATTCACCCAGGATGCACAAGATGTATTATGATCTGAGGGAAATATTTTGGTGGCCAAGTATGAAGAAAGACGCTTGCAAGATATGTAGCCAAAGTGCCATACAAGTCAAAGAATGAAAGCGGAACCCCAATGTCAGGAGGATTGCGGATTCTCTTCTCATTCCAGAATGGAAATGGGAAACACTTCCGATGGATTTTGTCGTAGGGTTAAACAAGTTTCGAATAGAGGGAACGATCCATTTGGGTAATTGGCGACCGTTCACCAAGTCGGCAAATTTTCTTAGCTATGAAGATTACGCACACGAGGGATACACTTGCCAACCTATACATAAAGGAAAATCCATAGCCTTCATGGAACACCATTCTATCATACAGATCGCGACCCGAGATTTGTTTACAGTTTTGGAAAGTTGCAAGTGGCTATGGGAACTCCATTGAATTTTAGTACTGTTCACCCTCGGACAGACGGACATCGGAGGAGTGATTCAAGATACTGGAAGATTTGTTACGGCTATGAATGGTAGACTTCAAAAAAAAAGGAGGTTGGGAAAGAACATTTACCCCCCACCCGTGAGTGGATTTTGCTTACAACAACAGTTATTCAAGCGAGTATTCAGATGGCCCCATTTGAGCATTGTATGAAGAAAATGGCAATCTCCTATTTTGTTGGAATGAAGTTGGGGATGGAAGACTCCCCCATAGGTCCTCAAATTGTACAAGAAAACCAAGAGAAGCATTGCTTTGATACGGCAACGGATTCGTACCGAACAGAGTCGTCAAAAGAGCTATGCAGACAAGCGGTAGGAAGATTAGAAGTCTCGCGGGAGACACGTATTGTTAAGGTATCACCATCAAAGGGTATCATTCGTTTTGGAATGAAGGGAAACTGAATCCACGTTTGATGGACCGTTTAAAATTATGGAGAAGGTGGGCCCAGTTGCCTATCGCATTGCCCTACCACCGGAATTGGCCAAATGTTCACAATGTTTTCACCTTTCGATGTTGAAAAAGTATGTTTCGACCCAAGCCAACGTTATTGAATACCAACCCTTGGAAATAGAGAAGATTTGTCGTATGTCGAGCAACCCATTAAATTTTAGATCAACGCGTAAAGTACTTCGGAACAAGGTTATTCCGCTGGTACGGGTTTTATGCAGAATCAACAAAATGGAAAGAGTCGACATGGGAGAGAGAAGACGAAATGCGAACGTGTTTATCTTTTCTCTTCGAAATGTCATGTAAATAACAAAGTTTGAGGACAAACTTTTTAAGGGAGGAAGAATGTTATATCCCGAATCTTAATTACCTATAGTTCATGTTCAGAAAATAAAAAACTTATAATTTAATTTAAAGACATTTAATTCGTTCTAGAGTTAAATGAAAGATTAATAAACTTTTGGGTTAAAATTAAAGAGAACATTTAAATAAAGTAATTACTAAAAAAGTTAGAGGGGCGAAAGGGCAATTTGAAGGGACAAAGGGACAAATCCGTTGTTCCCTTTCGGTGGTTATAAGAAGAAAAAAAAAAAAAACAAAACAATTCATCATGATGTTTGCCAAAAGAAAAAAGAAAAAAGAAAATAATAAAAAAAAAGAAAATAATAAAATTAGATTTATAGTGGTGTCGGTGTAAGTGAGAAGAGAGAGAGGTAGCTGAGAACGAGGAGAAAAGAGAAGGGAAACAGAAGAGAGAAAATCAGAGAGGGAAGAGGAAGAGAGAAAATTTGTGAGGTAAATCAAATTCTTTCTTCACTTCTTGCTAAATTTGAATATGTTAAATTATTATGCAACTCATATTTAGTGTAAATATCTGTCAAGATATCCTAAAAAATTATATTTGAAATCTTTTCTGATCAAATTTCTTGCATTGAAATACGAATTTTTTTATGCATCGGACAGTAGTGGTATTTTTGGACACAATTCTCTCATACGATATCGTTTGATGTGATTTAAGTTGCTTGAAAAGGCTTTAAATCTTTTACAAGTGATCGTGAAAATACAAATTTTCCAATTTCAAGTTTAAAGGGTAGAAAACAGACTTTGAAGTATGAGTAGAAAAACTAAATTAAGTTATGTTTTTATTTCGAAATCCACTGTCGGTATGTTAGACATAATTCTTCATACGAAACATTTGTAGTGATTCAAGTATCTGAGAATAGCTATTTTAAATTAACTACAAGTTATGTGAAATATAGTTTTC
>CM018906.1:20180735-20185735 GCA_009663005.1 Actinidia chinensis | reverse complement strand
GAATTGGTTTTTCTAAAATTATGCAATTATATTAACTTACAATATTCTATTAATCAAGCAATATATCCATTTATATCAAATATATAAGCAAGAATGAAGAAAATCAAAGCACAAGAAGGAACACAAAGATTTACCGAGGTTCGATCAAACGTGTGATTCTACGTCCTCCCAAGACCCTCTGCAAGATTTTCTTCACAACTTGTAATCCGCAACTACAATGGGGGGCCAATTTCCTAATGCTCAACTCACTTTTACAACACACCAAGTGATTTTGTCCAAGCTCCACCACTCAAACTTCATAGTGTTTTACTTACATAGGAAACACTCAAACCTCTTAATGTTTGGCTTTGTACAAGAGAAACACTCAAAACTCTCACCAAGTGTTTTGTCTAAGCTACACTCAAACTTCCTATGTTTTTTACTTACATAGGAAACACTCAACGCTAAGTATTTGGCTTTGTACAAGAGAAACACTCAAATTCTCCCAAGTGTTTTTTTCAAGCTACCACTCAACTTACAAAGGATATAGATGTATAAAGATGATATAAGGTGAAACAAATACTCTTTGAAGAGTAGATTAGAGTGTTAATAGGCTCAACCTTGGTGACAAGAGACTTTCGAGAGAATTGGGCAAATTTGAAACTCTTTGATAATTAATCCATGTTATACATAGTTTTTCAACCCTCAAATGTTGTTGGAGCCTTGTATTTAAAGGCCTTGCACTCAATATAGCCTTTTTTGTTTGTTTTTTTTTTGTGGAGGTGTTTGGAAGGGCCAGTTTAATGCTTGTTTTGGAACCTTTACAACGTTCAAAAGTATAACCGTTTGCGCAAAGTGTCAACACTTCAACCATAGGTGTCGACACTTTCATCCCGAGATTTCAATATTTGGCTACTGACCAAAAGTGTCGACCTCTATTTTAGGTGTCGAACACCTTCCCGCAGATTCGGTTTTCAGTGCGCAGTATTCAGTAATTGGCCATACTTCTTCGATACTTGAAATTTTTGACCTCCGTTTGTTGCGTTGAAATCTAGACTTCCGGGGGTAAAATTTAGGTGCTCAAGAGATTCCTTTCCATTTGGACTTTGTTAGACCGAGATAATTTGACATCTGAAGTTGCTGTAGAATTTCTAAACAACAGAGCATATTCTTTGATCATACTTCTTCGATACTTTTTAGTTTGGTCTGAATTTAGTCTCAATGGAAAGCTATTTCAATAATCTTGAAGATAGACTCAAATGTTTCTGTATTTGGATCTCTATAGCTCCAGATATTTGTATTTGAAAGTCGGCTGTCAATTTCTCACAACCAAAATTTCTTTATTTTCTGACATTGGTGTCTGAGTTGGTGTCGCATTGAAGTTCCAAACTTTCTTATTTTTTTGGGTACTGACATTTGATGCTGATGTTGGGTCGCCTTGAAGTTCCAAACTTCTGGGTTTGCCACTGACATTTGGTGCTATGAAAAAAAAGGGGGTTGTCGACACTTCTTTTGTCAAAACTTTGTTTTGGCTACTGATCTTAGGTGTCGACCCTTCATGTTTCAGGTGTCGACACTTGTTTTCCTAATTGATCTTTGTTACATCTTCAGGTGTCAACACTTCTTCAAACTAGGTGTCAACACTTTTTCAATAAGGTGTCGACACTTCTTCCCAAAAACTTTCAATCTTTGCAAAACTTCAATAATTCCTTTTTCAATGTCTTCAAGCTCTCATAAGATCTCCAACTAAGGTTTTCTAAGACTTGAAAACTTATTCAATGCAAGTTTATTCAAGAACACCTTTAAATTTCTTCGAATCGATTCAACCCTTGATTCCTCTTAGATTCTTCAATCAACATATCTTCCTCCATTGATCTACGACTTTTCCTTAATTTATTCAATAAAGGTTTAAGTCATGATTCTTAGCGAGAATGACATAATATGTTCTGCACACTAAGTAGGAATCATTCGAAAGTAACACAAGTTTTGTTATCATCAAAATCAGGTATTGAATCAACAGCTCCCCCTTTTTGATGATGACAAAACTTTTCAAATTATGAATGATAAAATTTAAGAACTTATGATATCGTAAATGCACTAGATCGATTTGAAAGTCATATACCATGTATTGCTCTCCCCCTTACTTTTTGTAGTTTTATGCACTTTCATTGAATTCATATTTTATATCATTCAGTTCCAACAATGCATGAGTATTTTAGTTCATTAATCAAAATATTTTCATACTCATCATGATATCCTCATATTCAGCTCAAAACTCTTATATTTCAATCATGCATATACTCATATTCCCGCTCAAAACTCTCATTCATATACAACACAATTTTCTCCCCTTGTTGTCAATCCTCAAAAAGGTGTTGCAATCCACAAAATAGGTGAGAAACAAGTTTATAAACGTCGAATATTCAAGCACGTAAGCCATATTAATAATCTGTTCCTTGTTTCTTAAGCATAATCATCAATCTCGATATAATAGAAGTGTGATCAATCAGACTCTCTTTTTCAAGTCATGGGTTCATACATCTATTTACAAAAAGATTTAGTTATGACCATATGACCTCTCTTTTCTTAAGGAGTGGTGTCTTCTTCCCTAACAACATTACTTCATGATGGACCTACATAATAGATCACCATGACATTCATAGTTTTTATCCAAGATGAGTCACAATATTCATTCCATTTCAATAATGACACGTCTCTCACCTTACTTTAGGGTTTCTACTTTTTTTTTTAGAGTATGCTTGGGGGCAATCAAAAGTGTCCATATTTTGTGCTCCCCCTAATAATGTGCATATTTGTCTTGAATATAATTCCTATGTGAGTCATTTCTTCCTAACGTGAAATCATAACGATAGGATGAAAAAAAATCATGAAACCATAACTTTAGGTGTTAATGGCACAATTTCTAATATCAACTATTAATAATGTCCATAAACTATAGAGTATTAGTAGTAATCTTGCTCCCCCTTTTCATCTGGCAATGCCATATTATTTTATATTTGGCTCTTAAAATAAGATACCAATAAGTTTCAATAGATCATATCCAATATTATCTTACATAAGATCATACTAAGTTTCATGCATTCAAGATAATCAATAAATGCCCATATAGGCTGTATCCATTCATATCCATTTATATTCAATATTCATTCAAGTTCACATTTGCTCTCTGCATCATAATATTCATATCATATTTTTTTCTTCTCCCCATTCAATAGTTCAACTCATCATACATTATTCATACTCACAAGCATAGTTATTTGATATTATTTCTTCCTTTTGTAATCATACATATCATTCTCCCCATTTTTCATAAAAATAAGTGTATGGTAGTGATATGAATAATAGCAAACATTAACCTAATAATTGATATAGAGAAAATATCAAATTTGAGTCAAATTTTCATGGCAACTCATCAGGGTATGAACGTGTCCAGCAATCTTTTTAGAGCATATAAAGTATCAGAGAGAATGAAGTAAAGATATTTAGATTCATTTCACTCTCATTTGAGGATTTATCCTCTTTTCTTTTTTCATTGTATCATGTTCATATTACTCCCTTCTTCAGAACTTTCTTCTTAAACTCCTTCATCTCTCTGAGAGGTTTGAATAGACATTTGTATGCATTTGGAAAGTTTGAATATGGGGGGGGGTTATAGTAGTATGAGAGACAAATTCATTTTGTTCCACCTTGAAATAACTATTTGTGTCAATCTTTTTAAAAAGTGTTTGACTCATGTACCATGAAATACATTTATAAAGTATTAGTTGGGCCATAGGATTGAAATCTGCAAATAGGATTCAAATACGTAAGTAATCTGTCAATATAGATCCTATAACATAATAATCATCAAAATCAATCAGGAAACGAATTTCTTATGCCAATTCGTTCAATCTGCATATCATTTTAGGATTATACAAAAATTTAACACACATATGCATGCCAAACATAAATATCGCATCTACTTGCAATTTCAATCATACTTTCTAAAGTTCATAGTAAAGAGGATACCTATCACCATCTTAGCTTGGTTGATATGGACATGGAGTTGCTTCATGGCTTTGACGTTCCTCATATCAAATCAATCATTACATTACGTAGCCATTGATAAGTATCATCTCATTCCTTGTGTTGAATTGTGGAGAACCTATAATCAAGGACAATTCAAGTTTTGTTCTTCTTTGGTACCCACCACTTGGGTCCTTGGGGGTTAGTGTTCAAGTTCCTTTTGAACCAACACTTTCTAAATTCAATATCCTATCCAATCAAGTCTAAAACACTTATTGGAACTTTCAACACACAATTTCAAGTCGTAATGTAATTCTCTACGCAAAATGTAGTATATTTGACTTTGAAATATATGAATCCTATTTTCACGAGAATGAAACACATAATGTGAGTAAATAGATTTCATAATTACAATCAATTCTCTAATAAATATATCATTTATAATGAATAGAGAACTTGCGCAATCTGAGGCAATTCTAAAATAAGAGTGCAATCGTTAGCAGATAGACATGCTCAGCGATGTGTTCTAAGTTTTAGGCAAATAGATGTAGACAAGTGTAATAACCATAGCTAAACTTTGAGAACTATGATTCAAGTCACTCAACAATTTTATGCAGATTAGCATTTTTTACTTGAACATGATAAAACAATATTTTAAGTAATGAAATCATATAAGTATAAAAATAATTTTCATGAAGGTTATAAGTTCTCCCAAAAATACAATCTAGTTTTAGAACTTCTACATGTCAAAACCATATCTAAATATATATACACAATATCAAGTATATAGATTAGTTCAAATATAATATGTTCAATGAATTGATATTTATTTAATATCAAGTAAAGTATTCAAGTCATGAATACAATACATCACTAATCAAAACCTACATGCAAGATCCTTCTTATAAGTACAAACATGGAGATGAGATGTGTGCAGCAAGTTCTCTAAAAAATGTTCCACTTAATATGTAAGAAAACTTGATTCATTGAAGTAT
>CM018906.1:20160735-20165735 GCA_009663005.1 Actinidia chinensis | reverse complement strand
TATGAACATAAAATACCATAAATCATTGTGTAGCATACATATCATATGTAACATAAAACATGTGAGCACGACATAATCTTTTTTCTAAAAGTTAACTTTCATAAATTTAAAACTCACATAGCATAGCATGATTTGCTTTTATAGTCATACATAACATACTGAAAAAATGTAATGACTCGGCATACGTAGTAATCATATAGGTTACGCTGGGGCTCTTTAGGCCTGAGATATCTTGATTGTAGATGGTTTTATTTCACATCCCCCATCTACCTTAGGACTATCAGGCTTAATTAAGGTCCCAACACGAGAGGACCCTGAGTGTTACTATACATACATATTTTGAATATACTTCATCGTTCATGAAAAACAAACATCCATGGGTTTCAATACATAGCATAATAGCACTTGCATAATTTTAAAAGACATGGCACTCATAGCATAACATAATCCTTTAATACATTGAAAACATGGAAAGTATTTTCATGTACATAGTACATATTGAAAAAAAATATGAAAATACATAATTTTATTCATGGTATCATGTTACTCACCTCAGTTTCCTTGGCTAAGTGCTAGACTTGGCGTTCCTACATAATAGATATAAAATGTCAAAACTACGTTCAAATTAAATGAATTAACTAACACAAATTCTCGACTTGATTTACGATACTCTTGAAAGTGACCCTCAGTCTCTCAATGTGCAGTTTAGGGAGACCCAACATACTTTGGATCAAACTTAAGGTCTTAAGGAAAAAGGCTGGATTTGCCTAAAAACTGGCCTGGCGTTCGAACGCTGGGTCTGGCATTCAAACGCTAAGTACTGAACAGTCACCTTTCAAATGCTGGGTCTGGCGTTTGAACGCTAACTGCGTGCAACAGTAGAAACAGTAATTAGACTTTACAATTTTTCCCAAAACATAACCCAAATCTCTCCAACTCTTTGAAAGGCTTCTATGGTGTGAGGAAGTACTTAAGAAAGCTACAATAACTAAAATTTAAAGTAAACTAACCATTAAATCTTGAAGGATCTAGGAGTGAAATCAACACAAAACCCTAACTTTTAAAGTTTGGGGTTTTCAAACCCCACTTCTAATTTATCAATTTATTCCACTCGTACATGTTATCTAACTCATTTGAGACTCAAAAGAGTCTCTACTCAACATTTCTTATATATACCATGCTATATAATTTTTGGTTTGACTTAACCCAAAGATTCAATGCCCAAATGGCTTTCCTTGTTTGGGTGGAGCTTCTCAAGCGTCTCATCCGTGTCCATGTCGAGCATCCTGCGGGTAAATACTTTGTCTCTTTCTATATGCCCATTTTATCTGATCTTCTCCTTTCTAGATTTCTTGTATCGCTGTGCAATGTCGCGCTGGAATAGGTTCTGTTGTCCTTGTCATCTTTTAGTGTTTCTTGGGCATGGTGAATGTGAGAGTGAGTGTAATGGTTGTGTATATTAGGCTGGACCCAAGGTGAATTTATCCCAATTTGTCTCCCCCTCCTCTATCCCCTTTTTGTTTTTTTTTGATCTTATTTGATCTGTGTTCCGAAGTTTTTCGTCTGTTTTGCTGCTTTATTCTCCTTCATCTCTCGTACCTCCTTTGAATCTGAGAAGGAAATTGGCTTTAGCGTTCGAGCCCCATGTTCGAAAGCACAGAAGCCCTGAAATTGGTTACAAATGATAGTGTTCGAACGCTAATTCTACTATTCGAACGCTCAAGAGAATTTTAGTTGGGTAGCATTCAAACGCTCTATTTAATGCATTCTTAGAATTCGGACGGTACTCAAATATTTTGCCTTAACATTCAAACGCTCTATTTAGCGTTCGATAATCCTTAAAGCATGAAAATTGATTTTGGCTTTAGCGTTCGAACGCCTATTCTGGCGTTTGAACGCTAAGAAGAAAACTAGGGCAGAATTCTCAAGTCTAAGGTTTTGAAAAGTTATATCTACTATTTGTTCACTTTGGACTCTTAAACTTCTAACTACTCCCATATCTTGTAATACACGTCATAAGCATATCGTACATATCATAATATAACTTTTCTTAAACATAATTTTCATAAACTTGAAGTTCATATGAACATAACACAACTTTCATAAACATCTTCATAACGTAGTACAAAAAATCTTTCATAAAGCTGTGAATACATAAGGGTAACCTACTTGGCGTAGTACCCTTTCGGGCACACGTACTAACCATATAGGTTATGGTGGGCTCTTTAGGCCAGAGATATCTCAATTATAGATAGTCTTATTTCATGTCCCCTATCTACTTAGGACTAACGGGCTTGGTTAAGGTCCTGCCACTAGAGGACCCCGAGTGTCACCATGCATACATACTTTAAACATACTTGTTTTTCATGTAAATCCATGCTAGTCATCAAAATCATTTCATAATCATGTCAAAACATTCATCCATGAGATTTCAAAAAATAACATAATAACACTTGCATACTTTGGAAGACATGGCATTCATATTAAGAACATGATCATTAATGCATTGAAAGCATGGAAAATAGTTGCATATAATATAGTACATATTGAAAATATTTTTGAAAGTATATAATTTTGTTCATGGTATCGTATTACTCACTAAGTATTAAGCTTATATTTTCAAAAACCATTTTCAAGAAGCCAATCCGAGGATCCATAGGAGGAAGTTGACGCGTAGATTTTAGTTTTATGGAAAAAGGGCCTTATAGTATTTTGTATGGGATAAACCCCACATGCTGTATAGATGTTATGGCATTATCATAGTAGTTTGTAATATTATTATGTATGAAGAAATGGAAACTTAGGCACAGCTCTATATACTTATGTGCACGTCTCACCCTTCTATTTTTAGATATTACAACATTTTTGCGAAAAATTTATATCATTTTAAATGAGTATGCATAGGTGATCAACCAAAAAAAGGTAGGTAGGCCTTGGTGGGCAAGCCACCGGCCAGTCATAAGCCCTCGATCCGCATAGGCCAGGTTGCGGGGCGTGACAATTTTGGTGACTTTTAAAAGACTTTGGCGATCTTCATGTTATGGCAATTTCCTCGACTATTGGTAATATTTCTTCAAGTGCTCAGCATTCCAATGGTGAGTTAAGGCCTTCCCTTTCAGGTCTTTTAGCCAATAAGTTCCTAGCTTGGTCAACTCATCCTCAACTCAATCTTATCTTATCCTCAAGTTCATCTCATCATTAAGTTCATCTTATCCTTAGAGTGATGGACGAGATGAGAATTATGGGCGAGGTGAATCCTTACTTTTATGGTCATCCTTTCTTTGTCTCCTTCGTTTGGCCTCAGCTAACCCTTCTAATAAAATATACTTATTAGTCTTGCTCTGTAGTGTTGATAAGATTTCTGGGACATTCTTGAGAGGTAGTCAAATAATGGGCCTGGGCAAAGTCCCTCCATCATCACCATAATCATCACCTTATCACTAGGGTCTTCTACTTTTAGGACAACCTGGTTGAATCGCTTTACATAGTCTTTCAAGCTCTCTCCATCTTTCTGGTGGACTATGAAATGGTGGGAGGCATTCTTTTGCCTGACCCTACAGCCCATGAAATTGGCAACAAAGAGCCTGCTCAGGTCTCCCAACAAATCAATGGTTCTTGTAGATAACTTTCTAAACCATGACCTCACCGGGCCTTTCAAAGTAGCTGAAAAAGCTTTACACATTAACTCATCCAAATACCCTTGGAGAATCATCAAGTTCTTATATAAGTCCAGGTGATCTATGGGATTTGTCTTTCCTTCGTATATGCCGAGCTGAGATGGTAATTTGAACCTGGACGAAACTCTAACTTTCACGACTCTTTTTGTGAACAGAGGCTCGGTTTGCCTTATCAAGGCATCCACAGTAATGGGAGTTTTCACACTTGTATTGACGGCATCGATCCAAGCATCTAGGTTTTTAATTTTTTGGGTGGTGGACTTATCTCGGCACCTGTGAGTTTGGTCATCCCGGCAAGGTGACCTTCCTCATCTCCTTGTTGAATGTCCCTAACTAGCACTATGGAGATTCTGTGAGTCCTGGTCGCCCGATCGGTGAGAATGGCAAGATTGATCAACATCTTCCAAAGCAGGTGTGGTGAGAGGAGGTAGATTGTTTGTGGTGAGGTGTTGTATCAGACGAACATTATCCTCGTTCGTGATTCTGATTTGCTCAGCGATGGAGGCCTTAAGATTTGGAGCTTATCCGGTGTTCGCCATTAGACATGCTCTATTCTTTAGAGGGCAAGGTTTTTTTCGGCACCTGTGAGTATGCAAGGTTTTTTTCATACCTCTCATTGATGGGGGAGCGGCCTTTTTTATAGATGGAGAATGGAGTGCCGTGGCGAAATCCTCGGATGGCTAAGTATGGAAAGAGATCCTGGAGATATCAGAGTAAAAAAAGGAGAATGCCATGCGGAGAATGAACCGCGACCATAGGCGATATGGTGGAGAAGGAATCTTATGGAAGTGGAGTCTTCAAGAAGATGAGGTAGTTAACCTCGGCCTTTGGCAAGGTGGAGAACAAGTGGCGAGCTAACATAGATTAGCGATGTGACCATGGGCTTATGTGATGCGATCTTCACGATGAATGGCGAGATAAACCACCTCGGCCTTGAGTTCTTCATCTCATCCTTAAGTTCATCTCATCCTCAAGTTCTTCATCTCATCCTCTAGTTCTTCATCTCATCCTTAAGTTCACCTCATCCTCAAGTTTACCTCATTCTCAAGGTGATGGGCGAGATGGATGTGGCGAGGTGAGATGGGCGAGGTGAGCCCCTTGGACGAGGTGAGAAATATGGAGGATGTGGATAGCGTCCTCGGAAATCCGAGTTTAATGAGTTGATCTCGTCAGATAAATTATTGGCAACGTGCTTACTTCAGCAGGTGATCTTGGTGACACGTTTACTTCAGCAGGTGAATATTTTACCACTCATCAATATTATTATGTCATCAATGTCATGGATATAACCGTTTCATTGAAGAATTGGGTCAAAATTGTGTC
>CM018906.1:20148235-20155735 GCA_009663005.1 Actinidia chinensis | reverse complement strand
CATGACGATGCGTTGGTCGTCTCTACTACGATTGCCAATTTTAACATGCAGAGAATCTTGATCAACAATGGAAGCTCTGCCGACATCTTATTCATCTTGGTGTTTGACAAAATAAAAATTGGGCGAGATAGGCTCCACTCGTTCCACACCCCTTTGGTCGAATTTGGAGGGAGCGCAACACATCCTCTTGGGTGGATCAAGTTGCCTTTGACTTTGGAAGAAGAGCCTCACCAGATCACAGTATGGAAAGACTTCATTGTTATGGATTGCCCATCACCATACAATGCGATTTTAGGTCGCATAACGCTTGTACAAATCAAGGCCATCACCTCCACCTATTACATAATGATGAAATTCCTCACTTCAACCGAGATAGGCAAGGTGAGGGGCGACCAAAAGGTATCCAGATAGTGTTTTATCACGGCCATGAAAACCAATTCCACTCTAAAATCGAGCTCCCAATAGCAATTACAAGTTGGCAACACTAAGATGGAGGCTCTAACGAACGAGATGGATAAAATAATTCTTGTTGATCCTAGAGAAACAGAAAATACCAAACCATTAGAGGAAGTAGCTCCAGTTTCAATACACCCTGACCATCCTGATTGCCATGTTATGATCAGTACCGAACTGACCAAGGAACTACGAAATGCCTTGGTGGAATTTTTAAAGAAAAATTACGACATGTTTGCATGGTCGCGGGCGACGTCGCAGGGATAGATCCCCAAGTCGCCATTCACAAGTTGTTCACTGACCCTAGCCATTCTCCAGTTTGCCAAAAGAGAAGAAAGTTTGCCCTAGACTGCTTGAAAGTCATATAAGAAGAAGTGGCTAAGCTCATCAAAGCCAATGTTATTAAAGAATCTCACTATTCGGATTGACTCGTCAATATTGTCATTGCCCCTAAAAAGGGGAGAAGTGGAGAGTATGTGTTGACTTTATCAACTTCAACTAGGCTTGCCCAAAAGACAATATTTTTCTACCTAAAATTGATCTGATCGTTGATGCAACATCTAACCATGAGCTCTTTAGCTTCATGGATGCCTTCTCAGGTTATCATCAGATCAAAATGCCCCCGCCTGATGTGGAAAAGACTTCTTTTATCATGGAAAGAGGACTATACTACTACGAGGTCATGCCTTTTGGGTTGAAGAATGCGGGGGTGACGTACTAAAGATTGTTTAATAGGAGGTTTAAAGATATGATTGGGAATACTATGGAGGTCTACGTAGATGACATTATAGTCAAGAGCATTTGATCACATTGCCCACTTTGGCATCCTTAGAAAGCACCGCATGATGTTGAATCCTTCCAAGTGTATTTTTGGTATGCCATCGGGAAAGTTCCTTGGTTTCTTGGTGACAAAACGAGGGATTAAAGTGAACCTAGACCAGATTCAAGCTCTACTTGCAATGAGCTTGCCCAGGAACATACATGAAATGCAATAGTTAACTGGGCAAGTAGCCTTTCTTAACAGATTTTTCTCTAAATCAACAGACAAGTGTTTATCATTCTTCAAGATCTTAAGGAAGAACAAAATCTTTGAGTGGATAGAAGAATTCGAGATGGCATTCTAGCAGCTTAAGGAGTACCTCAGATCTCCTTCATTGCTCATAGTTCCTATAACAAGTGAGGAGCTCATCGTATATCTATCCATCTCGACAACAACAATGAGTGTAGTGCTTATCCGAGAAGAGGACAAAGTTCAAAAACTAGTGTATTATGTCAGCAAAGTCCTCATGAGAGCTAAAACTAGATACTTGAAGATTGAAAAGCTCACCTATGCCTTTTTAATTGCCCCCATGAAGTTTTGCCATTATTTTTAAGCTCATCCCATTACTATGCCGATAGATCTGCTCATACATTTGAAGCAGATTCTCTAGTGACCTAACACCTCGGGATGACTTCTCAAATGGTCTATTGAACTGAGCGAATTTCACATCAATTACCGACCAAGGATGGTAATCAAAGCACGGGCTTTGGATAATTTCATAGCTGAGTTTACATATGATGCTACTCTAGAGTCAGAGATAACTCCCTCCAAGGTGGAAACTCCAGAAAAGCCTAGCTAAGAAGATGATCTCGCTAGGTGGAAGCTCTTTGTTAATGGGTTATCCAAACAGCATGGTTATGGTGTAGGGTTCATTCTCCAAACCCGTTCGGGCGATCAAATGGAATACGCCATGCATATCAGATTCAAAGCCACCAACAACGAAGCTGAATATGAAGCCCTCCTTGCCGGACTAAGGGTTGCATCAGAATTGGGAATAGAATCCTTGGACCCGTTCAATGACTCCTAACTTATAGTAAACCAAGTTCAAGGAGAGTACCTCACTAAAAATGCTAGAATGATGACCTATATGGAAGAAGTCAAGACCATGTCAGCAAAGATCTAGAATTTCAAGATTTGCCAAATCCCTAAAGAAGAGAACAAGAAGGCCAACGCCTTGGCTAACCTCATCTTGGCCTTTGATTTCATCTCGGATAGAAGTATCCCATTGAAATTCTTGTAGAATCCAAATATTGACATCACCAAAACCATATGTCAAGCTACGACAGATTCAACATGAATCTGCGAGATCATCGCATACCTCCAAGATGGAATGCTACCATCAGATATGCCCTAAGCACACCAGATCTAGTATCAACATGCCAGATTCTGCCTCATCTGAGGGACATTGTTCAAGAGATCCTTCTCGGGGCCATTCTTAAGGTGCCTCTGACCCGAAGAAGCAAAATATGTGCTCAAAGAAATTCACAAGGGTATATGTGAAAACCACTCAGGGGGGAGATCACTGGTGAGTAAAGCTATTTGCCAAGGATAATTCTAGCCTCAGATGGAACGAGATGCGACAACATACACCAGAAAATGTGATAAGTGCAAGAGGTTTGCTTTAGTGAGTTATCTCCCCTATACCGAGATGGTGCCGATGACCAGCTTATGGCTGTTCGCCCAATAAGGAATTGACATACTTGGACCTCTTTCTCAAGCTCTTTTATAGAGGAAATTCTTGATTGTCGCAATAGATTACTTCACCAAATGGATTTAAACAAAGCCTCTTGCCAAAATCATCAAGAAGAATACCAAAAATTTCATATGGTAAGAGTATTGTTTGCTGATTTGGAATTCCCAAGGTTATATCTCAGACAATGCAAGGTAGTTCAATAATGATGGATTCAAGCTTTTCTGCTCGGACCTCGTCATCTCTCATCATTTCTCTTCGCTAGGTCATCCTCAGGCGAATGGTCAAGTGGAGGTCACCAACAAAACAATCTTGAGGCAAAATTAGAAAAGTCCAAAGGTGAATGGGCAAAAGATCTACTGAACATACTTTGGGTTTACCACACAACGAGCATAATTTCTACGGGCGAGATGTCGTACTCAATGGTTTATGGTACAAAATCAGTTATACCGGTGAAAACAGGCATGCCGAGCTTTAGGACTTCAAATTTTGACAAGGAGAACAACGAAGCTGAGCCAAGACTCAATCTTAATCTCCTTGATGAAAAAAGGAAGCGAGCTGAGGTATACCAAGCAGCCTATAAGCATCAGGTCGCCAAGTACTACAACAAGAGAGTTAAGCACAGATCTTTCTTGCCTAGTGACTTGGTCTTGAGGAAAGTCACTCTATCTACAATGGAGCCCAATGTTGGGAAACTCGGTCCTACATGGAAAAGCCCCTACAAGGGTGTCAAAATATCAAGACCGAAAACCTATTGTCTAGAAGACAATAGTGGGAAGACATTATTTCACCCCTAAAATGCTGAAACCTTAAGAAATATTTCCAATAGTCCCCTTGATTGCCATGAAAACTAATTTTGCCCTATTGTAATGTTGCCAAAAGCTTTAAATTGCAAAAATCGCAGAAATTTTTGTCTCCATGAGAAGAAAATCACCTATGCAGTATGTCATCACCAAAGTCATAAGATCGCCAAACTCTCCATGCAATTATGATTATACTCGCCAAATTCTATTGATCATATTCGCCAATCTCCATTTAATAGTGATTATTTTAATAAAATCACGTTTCTCTAGTTCATGCCATCAGAATTCGCCAAAGTGGATAGTGTCGCCAATTTTAAAGATTTAATTCACCAAAAGCTCATGTGATTGTGATCGCCAGTTCTTATGTGATTAAAGTTACTCTCCAATTCAAATTTGATTATTTTTCCAGAAACTAACTTTTATGATTATGGTTGCCTTATTACGAAGTTATCACCAATATCAAGATAGCCCATTCGCTCAGTATGAAGGCATCTTGATCGCCAATGATTAGTCGCTTGATTAAACATATTGCAATGAAAAAGGTTTAATGTTTACCTAAGATAAAGCAACTTGAACCGGCTTTGTTCGCCTATTAATCAAGCTCGTCAAAAGATGAAGATTTCCAAAATCAAGTCGCCAAGCGATGATAGTTCATGTAAAATATACATTTTTCCAAGTTGAAGATTAAATTTTTTGCCAAGGCATTAAACTCGCCAAGCAATCATTATTTGCCAAAAAGATCAAGTTATACTCTCCAATCTCACATCGCCAGTTTGCTAAATTGTGGTCGCCATGATTCAAATTGATGTTTGTATTATTAAGGTGAATCTCACTTATTATGATTGCTAGTAAATTATGTTCGCCAAGTTAATCTTGCCTATACACTTTTAGTTCTCCAAAGTTATTTTGCCAGTTCACGTGAAGCTCGCCTAAGTTTATCTCACCAGTTGCCTTTTTGTTCACCAATTTCATGATATGATATCGCCATACAAATCAAATATAAGGAAAAATGAGAATGCCGACGAGAGACGATATGAGACAAAAATTGTTGTTCATTCATTGAAAATTAAGGTTACAACTCGCCATTATAGGGAAAATAGAAATATACAAGTGACTAACGAGAGAAGGGGTTACCGTTCTGATCACCATCCTTTTTTTCCTTTTCCTTTTCCTTCTCCTTCTCCTTCTCTTTCTGCTTCTCCTTTTCCTCCTCTTTCCTCTCCTCCTTCTCCTCCAGCCTGTCCTTTTCCTCTTCGTACAAATCATGATCAATGCCCATGCATTCAAGGTCTATGCTGAGGTCAGGATGATGGCGACGAAGCTGTTATTTGCAGAAGTCAAATCCCTCTCCAAAATATTTAGAGGCCGTCATTTCAATAGCCTCTTAGAAATCATCTGAGGATTTGAACTCTAAATCATCCGAGGATTTGAACTCCTCAATTACTAGTTTCTTAGAATGAGCTTCTCTATCCCTTTGCTCAGTAACTAACACCTCTAACTTTGCCAATTTGTCTGCAGTTGCATCCCACTCATCCTTTGCCTTGACCAGCTCTTCGACAGTTTATTGATTTTGGACTTTGAGCTTGGCCAACTGTCTTTCTAGGTTGCCAAAAAACTTCTAAGCTTGGGTCATCTCGTCCTCAAGTGATGCAGCCTGACCTTATTGCAGGGTTACCTCGTCCCTCATCTCCCAACCACGACTGGCAAGGGAGGATCCAACTGCTTAAGATCACCTTGAAAATAATGAAAATATAGATCACATAAATTCAAATAGTTACCTAATCAATGATGTGGAAGAACTTGGAGACCACCTGGTTAAGATCCAATTTTTCCACCTCCTCCTCGTCGAAGAGTGGAATCAAAGCCTTAAAAAGTTTTTCTTCCATGGCAGAACTCCTCAGTATAGTGGCTCTGGGCCCCAAGGCAACAACAGGATTGGCCAAGGTGCCCTCCCCAACAGCCATTGCACTCGCCGCTTTACTGGCCTCCTTGCTCGGCGGCTCGATAAACTTCCACATTACCTTCTTTTGGGTCGCCGATGGCGATGTGGTTCCCTTGTCCTTGGCAACGGAAACTGATTTCCCCTTTTTATTGGGCGAGGTGTTAGAGACCTCACTAGGGCACTTCTCACGAATGACTACCCCTTTCGTTGCAAGAGTGGAATTCTTCGTCAAGCTTTCGCCCTTGGATTCCCCTACCTTTTGGGTAAGCTTCTTCGAGCTAATTCTCCTTGACATAGCTGCAAATGAAAACCAACGTCAGTAAATGGGCGAGATGAAATACTTGGGAGGAAACTAAAAATAGTACCATCTGATCTGAGCTCGGGGAACAGATGTGGATCTGACCAGGCCTTTTAGCTTGAGCTCAAGCTTGAACTCAAGCTACCTGATCCCAAACTAGGGATGAGTGGTCTGACTTTTCCCCTAGAAGCCTTAGCAAAGTTAGATCTAGAAGAGAAGGTAAAATATTTCTCATTTTCTTCCTGATGGTGCCTATGTATTCTATCGAGCTATCTTGGGAATGGTCACCTCAGTGTGGTTCACCTCGGGAATGGTGAGACTTACCCTCGTCGCACGAAATTAGAGCCGTATCGCCCACTGGTAGATTATCCCCTTTATTTCCTTCATTGGACGCCATAAATTGAGTGGTAACCTTGAAGCACTTGCGAAAGAACTTAGACTCGAGGACCTCTTTGATTATGAAAGGATTTGCACTTGAGATTGAGTCCAAGATCCTTTGAGCCCTTGAAACTCGGCAGTGGACATAACAGACAGTTTATTATAGCACTTACCTGAAGAAAGGAAAAATCGTTATTAGTCATAAAAAAGGAATCATACTTGTCAATTAAAGGAACGACTTAGTATAAGAGAAACTGACCTGGGATGCCCTATGACCTTGGAACCTTTGGAACTCTGGCATCCCTGGATGTTTCTGAGGGAAACTCCCAGTCATCTCCCGAGATGAAAAAAAAATTCTTCCATCCCTTGACGTTGCTGGGATATCCTCCGTGCAGGCTTTCCCTTACCACACCTTGAAGTATAACCATCCAAAATCTGGCTTAGTGTTTTTATTCAAAACAAATAAGCTCCTAAACTCATTGAGGGAGAGGGATAATTTATTTGCTCGCCAGACAACTACCGCATAGACAACACTTTACCAAGCGTTGGGAATGAGCTGGGCAAGGTAGATGTTGTAATAGCAAATAATTTTTCTAATGGTAGGGTGGATCAGGAGACAAAGACCGGCATAGAAGGCAAACTCGTAAAAAGCCACCTTGCCCGAACGAGTGGAAGCTATAGTCTTGTCCTCCTCGGGTAATCTAATTTGGACACTCGAAGGAAAGAAGTGAGACTCTCTAAGAAGATCCAACTCGTTCTGAGTCATTATGTTAGTCTCCTTTTCAATTGGAGGTAGAGTGGCAACAGAAGGACTAGCCTCAAGGCTAGGGGCTAGATGAAGAAGGAAGTTGGGTGACCTTGTTAGGCATATAAGATTTCTCTCCTAGGTGGTCAGATATCCAAGAAGGCAACGAATCATCTAAGCCTCCTACGTCGGCTCTACTGGACATACACTAAAGAAACATAAATGAAAATCAAGCTAAGCTGTTAATACTTACTAGATTAAAGGCGAGGTAGCGATGTTAAGCTAACGAGGGCGAGGTGAACGTCGAAGTAGGGACAACAGTTCAATAGCAAAAGCAAAAAGAGTACAAATAAGTGGGGGGCTCCCTATTT
>CM018906.1:20130735-20138235 GCA_009663005.1 Actinidia chinensis | reverse complement strand
GGTACGGAGCCCATGAAATCCGGCAGAGGGAACCAGAGTTCCTATAGTGAATTTTAGGAAAGAAAATGATAAAATGGATTGGAAAAAGGTTAAGAGGTTTTGGTGTGAGTAAAAAAGTGCGTAGATATTTGAATTAAAGTTTGAGTTCCTTAGAGGAATTTGTTGGACAAATTTTGAGACAACTTGGTGAAACTTGGGATACAAGCAGATACCGTCTTCTTTTCGATGATACACTTGGCGTCATTGAGACCTCCTTCTGTTGAATCAGTTCTTATTACTTCCTTCCATTGTTTCTAGCATGCTCATATAATTATAGATGATTATAGCGGTTTGTAGGATGTTTGTCTACTGGGCTTTGGGACTCATCTTATCATTTTTCAGGTACACACTCGATGATCATGGATGGGAGTGCTTGACGGGTGCATGTCTCATATTTTTGGAAAGCTTTACTTGGACGGAGTTGTGCAAGGTAGCATCTCTTATATTATTTATTTTTGAGAGATGGTTCTGTTAACTCCTAATTTTATTCTTTTGACCTAATGAAAAATGATTTGTAACACTTTTAACTTACACTTGTCTTTGGAAGGTGATGCGTTTTTTAGACTCGTTATTGTATGGAGTTAGGACTTGAAAGCCTTATTGAGGAGTTATTGTTTTATGTTGGAAATATTATTGTTGATGTCGATAAAGAAAAAGAGGGGCGTGACAACTTGGTATCAGAGCGCCATAGCTCGAACACTTGAGAACGTGGGGAGACTTACGGTCTCGGGGCTTTAAACCATACTTACCTATCATGAAAATCACGTTTTCTTCATTTATCGTGTGCTTGGGTGACATTCTATGGACGTTGGCATATAGTAGTGGAGTTTATTTCGTGTTGGGACTAGTGTTGGAGGCATTTTTTGACCTTCATTATGATCAGGTTGAATGAAAAGTATACTTCTTTCTTATATTCTTATTAGATCATGCCGCAGCGGAGAAAACCTAGGCGAGGAGGTGGTAGTAGGGTGGGCGACAATCGGGCTAGCGGGCCTAGAGGCCGTGGTCGGAGATACGAGGTTACAAGATGAGGGTAGCACATGACGGGGATTCAGGGTGGTAGAGGTGCAAGATTGGAACAAGAAGGAAATAATCCGGGGGGTTAATGGCACTCCAAAACCAATTCGTCGGGACTTTGTGCGGCACTTGCCGCTTGCAATATTCTAACCAACCCGGGTCGAACGACGAAATCACGAGAGCGGGAGATCACAAAGGATTTTCGCCGGATGAACCCACCAAGTTTGATGGGTCGAGTATATGATCCCTTGGTAGCCAATCATGGCTTGCGGAGATCCGAGAAAACTTTTCAAACGTAACTAGTTTATTAACGATGACAACATGAGGGTGCACCTTGTGGGCTTGCCAATTGAGTGGGGGGAATCCAATGAATGGTGGGAATCCGTTTTAGCGGCACGCGGGATGCTAGGTAGGAGGAGGGTGACGAGGGAGCGGCGGAAAAATGTTTAGGCACAAGATATGAGAACCTTACGGGGCCCGAATTGAGAAGATGTTTGAGAATCAATATTTCCCCCGAGTTTTCCTATCGCCGAGCAATTGAGGGACAAGTTTGAGAATTTGAGCAAGGTACTATGACTCTCTCTGAAATACATTACGCAATTACCAAGCTTTATCTCGATTGCACCGGAGTAGAGGTTGGTGAAACCGAAGAAAAGAAGAAAAGAATGCTGTCGGTTTAGAAGCGGTGGGTTTGCATCATCGGGTTAGGAGGCTTGTTATGAGTAGCAAGGTTGAAAGTTTTTGCCGAGATTGTGGAGTAGCAAGAACACTTGAAGCTTCCTAGGGATAATGTGAGGAATGCACGGGGCAATGAGGGGAGGCAATCTTATGGAAGTGGGGGCATGGCTCTGGCAGTTAAGGGAAAGTCAAAGTAGGAAGAGACAGAGGGAGACTTCCAACCTACTCATAGTCAGCAGAGTTCAAGGCACCTTTTTCATCGGGTTTGGGGGACACTCGTCTTGAAGGACCCACCGGTCACTTGCCACTAGTGTGGCAAGAGGGTTCATATTAGGGCTCATTGTCCACAGACTCCATCACAGCTTAGACCTCACTCCACCAACCGCGTTTCTCAGACACCGGGTTGCCTTACTTTGGTGTGGTGGCTTTGGCCACGTGGCTAGGTTTTGCCCATAGAAAGGGGTGCACGTAGTGAGTCTGTTCAGTTCAGTAACGAGGTTCAGGTCAGGAGTTTAGGTCAGCATCAAGTAGAGGGTACACAGAGTCAAACCACACTTACCGTCGACTACTACGTTCAGGGGACCACAGGGCGACCGTGGAGCGAGTTCTTCTGCACTGAATCCGACTTAAGGGTGGGTTTTTGCGGTCACTACGGCTGCAACCACACCACCGCCTGTTATGCTACGCAGACTCTGAGGGCTTCTATAGGAGAGGGTACATTTTTTTGTTCAACTCCTTGCTGGAGTCTTATTGGGATTCCGGGGAAGACATCGATTCTTTCATTGCCGCATCTTTGTACTTGATTTGGTTTGGAAAACTGAGGAGCTTAACCCTCCATTGTTTGTCGACATGCCGATAGGTGTAGAATTTTTTTAGGAATGCGTTGGACCGTATATGTTGGGGTGTGAGTTGGTTTTTTTAGATCAGCACTTTTGTGTGACTTCATAGTATTGGGTATGTCGGGTTCGACGTAATCTTGGGGATGGATGTGTTATCGACCATTTTTTGTGGCGACCATTGATTGTTTAAACGCGATCCGTATTTGTTACACTGGAGGTGGTGGTTGCCTTGCATTTTCGGGGAACGTCAAGAGTCATTTGAACCATACTTATATGAGCCACGGGCGATAAAGGGTCGATTGCTTACTTGTGGCAGTTTGACACTAGAAGGAGGCCTTGTCGGACTCGTGGAGAATTGCGAGGGTTGTTTGTGACTTTTCGGACATATTTCCGGAAGAAGTTATGGGTTTGCCACCCGAACGGGAGGTTGAGTTCACATTTAGACTTGTACCGGGTACGCAAACCTATTCAAGCCACCTTATCGTTGCACCGGCCGAGTGAGAGCGTTGAAGATCACTCAATTACAAGGAATTACAAACTTGGGTTTATTCGTTCCTAGTACTTAGCCGTGGGGGAGCTCCGCCTATTTGCGCCAAGAAAGATAGAGATTAGGTCACTCGTTTATGTTGATTACCGTAAACGCAATGTGTTGTCACGTTAAGAAACAAGTATTCCCATGCCTAGAATTGATGATTTGTTTTGACCAACTCCAGGGCGAATTGTTTTCTAAGATTGATTTGAGGTCCGGGATCACCAAATTGAGGGTTCGTCGGGAGGATATTCCTAAAAAAACCGCTCTTCCGTACCCGATATGGTCATTATGAGTTTGTTGTTATGCCATTTGGCCTCATAATGCTCCTGCCACTTCCTGGATTGGATTGAATCGCATCATACGGGCCTATCTTGATCGGTTTGTTGTTGTTTTCGTCGAATGATATCCTTGTTTACTCACCTTCCACAAGAGGAACACCAATCTCACCTATCCATGTTCTTGAAACTCTTGCGGGAGATCTTTTTGACATATGCTAAGCTTGAGTAAGTGGAGTTTTGGCTTATTGAAGGTAAAGTTCTTGGGTCATGTGGTATCGAGGATTGGGGTTTCGGAGAGCCGTCAAAGATAGAATCGGTTTTAAATTGGGACGCCCAAAAAGTGTGTTGAGATCAGAGTTTTTTGGGCTTGGGCTGGGTATTATCGTCGGTTCGTTCAGGATTTCTCGCGCCTAGCATCACTATGACTAGGTTTGACCGAAATGGGGACACGATTTGTATGGGGACGACAAAGTGTTGAGTTGGCTTTTAAAGAGTTGAAGGACACTTGACTGAGGCGAATATTTTGATTGTTACCTGAGCGGGGAATTGGGTATCGGTGTATTTTGTGACGCTTCGCGGGAGGGCTTGGGTTGCGTGTTGATGCAAAATGACGCGTGGTGCGTAATGGGGACGGCAACTTAAGACACATGAGCCGTAGCCTACCCCCACACGACTTGGAACTGCGGGCCGTTTGTTTTTGCCTTTGAAAAGTTGGCGACACTCCTTTATGGCGAAATTTTGAAGTATTTCAGATCACAAAAGTTTGAAATATTTGTTTTTCACAAAAAGACTAAATTTGAGACAACGAAGTTGGATGGAACACTAGAGGATACGACTTTGATTTACAATACCATCCAGGGAAGGCGAATTGTTGGTAGCGGATGCGTTAAGTAGGAAAACCGGCAAGCTTGTGGAGTTTAGTTATTGAGGAGTGGAGGATGGTGCGAGACTTGGTTTTTTTATGCGTACATTGTGAGGAGTCGTAGCGAGGGAGTTACCTGTGCAACCAACGGTCCATTCCACCTTATTAACTCGGAGTAGTAGACGCTCAACAAGATGACGAGGAACGGGGGTACTTCGTACTAAGTTCTTAGCGGGGAAGCTAGTGAAGTTGGAGTATTCACGCCGATCAAAGTATCCGTTTCCAAGGAAGTTATTTGGGCAATCGCATGTCGAGAGGCAATGGAGGAAAGGAAGCGAAATTGTAATTTACGAGATTCCATCATTCTCCTTTAGCCGTACATCAAGTGGGACCAAAAATGTACCATGATTATGTAGCAATTTTGGTGGCCGGGAATGAAAGAAGGACGTTGCTATCTTTGTTTCAAGTGTTTGACATTGTCAACAAGTGAAGGCGGAACACAACGACCGGCGGGGGAGATACAACCGTTACCGGTTAGCCGAGTGGAAATGGGAGCATTGTGATATGGATTTAGTACGGGTTTGCCGAACTCCTCAAGGGGGCAACATTGCCATTGGGTTGTGTGGACGATTGACGAAGACTGCGCACTTTTACCGATTCAAGTCACCCAATTCAATCGAAGTACTGTCGTTTGTATATTCGAGAGATCGTTCGAATTCAATTCCCCCCCTGGGGTTCCACGGTAATCTATTGTGTATGATAGGACCCGCGTTTCACGGTCGTTTTTGGCAAGCTTACAATCTGCGCTTGGCACTAGCTTGTGCTTAGCACTGGCCTATAATCCACAAACCGATGGACAATCTGACGCGGGACAATCCAATCTTAGAGGATATGTTACGAGCGTTTGTTGTGTTGGACTTTCGGGGGTAGTTGGGAGAAAACTCATCATCATTGGTCGAATCGCATATAACAATAGCTTACCAATCAAGCCTCGAGATGGAACCTTATGAGGACCTTGTATGGGTAGGCCATGTAGATGGCCTGTGTGTTGGCCCGAGTTGGGTTGAGGCAACCGTTGTGGGACCTGAGTTAGTAGCTGAGGGACAGCTGAAAGCAAATTTTTTTTGGGTATGATCGCAAGAGACCCTTAAGGCCCGCGCAAAAAAGGCAACACAGAGGAAGGTCAAGGTAAGTCGTCAACGTTTTGACGCTCAAAGCCGTCAAAAGAGTATTGCGATCGACGTAGACGACCGTTATCGTTGAAGTGGGAGATCATGTGTTTCTCAAGATATCACCGCGCTGGGTTTACATAGATTGGACGTGGGGGTTGTAGGGGAAACTATCACCGCGCTACATTAGGCCGTTCGATATCATAGAGCATATTTGGGAAGTTGGAGTTGCGTATCGTTTGCCCTTACCACAAAAAAAATATCGGGTGTTCACGACGTGTTCCATGTTTCCATGTTTGACGAAATACGAAACCGGATCCGTCACATGTTCGTGAGTGGTCCAAATTAGGAGCTTGAGGCCGATGCATCTTTCGAGGAGGGAAACCGTTAGGGTGGTGGATTCTAGGGAGAACGTGTTACGGGGGTAATTTAAAACAATCCGATAGTGAGGATTTTGTGGAAAACTATGTAGCGAGGAGTCAAACATGGGAAAGGTGAGGACGAGATGAAGAGCAGTATCAGAACTTATTTGCCACTTTAAATAGGTGAGTATTTTGTTTATATTCGCATCTTTACTTGGTTTTGTGTGTACACAAGTTTGGATACGTGTCGGATACATGTTGCATAGCTTTGCATGACTACTAGTGATGTTAAGCATTGACACATGAAATTTTGAGGACAAAATTTTTTTTAAGGAGGGAGAGGATGTAACGACCTGTTATATTTTTTTTTATCACTTCTGAAAATAAAGTTGAGACTTTATATTGAAAATATTTCAAAGGTTAAGTTGGACATTTAAAACATTAAAAATTAGAGTTTGGGGACTCATTTAGGTTTACACAAGTGGAATGGGGTTGTATAGTGTAATTTTACCTTTTAATTGAAAAGAGAGGGTGGAGAGAAAAGAATTAAATCAGTATACTTCCCCAAAACTCTGCCGAGTCCCCTCTCTCTCACCCTCCTCCCCCAAATCTCTGTCATTCACCTCCCACCTCCAAAAAACAATTCCACCCCCCCCCCCCCCCTACTCAAACTACTTCAAGACCCAAGATGCAAAAAAACATCTCCTACCCGCGACCCCCCCACCCTGTAGACTCAAATCGCACTCCTTTTAACCCTTGAAGCTAAATTCGGGGGATTTAGGGTTTGTGAAGGCTAGGGCTTGATTTTTGTTGGATTGCTAGCAAAATCCTTTGAGGTAGGGAAAATTTCTCCTTCCTCTATCTTCATTTAATGATTGTGCTTCATTTGCAAGTTACTTTCGTGCTTGGGTTGCGATTTGTGAAACCCACTTTGCCTTGTTTAAATTCAAAAATCTGCTCACATGGATATCAATTGATTCCTTAATGGTGTGTTTACCCCCGACCCATGATGATTGAGACACCCTTGGGGTTTTGTAACCACCGAAACTTTGAACACTTGGATGCACGTGAACTTGCACGAAATGAGGCAGTTCCCTTGTTTCGATTCAGTTTTTGCTGCCTTTTTTGGCTCTGTTTTGCTGCCATTTTAGCTATGTTTTTGCTACCTCATTTGAGCTGAAATAACCCAGTTTGTGGCTGGTTTATATACATTTTATGTGCCACTTTATATCATTTTTGCTGCACTTTGTACCCTAGATTTCAGCTGCGTTTGTGCCTCGTTTTGAAGCTGGAAATAGCCTTGTTTTTGCTGAGTTTTTATATCTATTTTCTGCTGTGCGATTTTATATCCAGTTATTGCTGGCCATTTTGGTACCTCATTTTGGTGTTGAAAAGTAGCCAGGTATAGGCTATGTTTGTTGCGGTTGTCTTACTTTGTTTGGGTACAAAAAAGCTGCATTTGGTAGTAAAGATATTGACATGTGTTAGTGCCTTGTATCGTAATTTATCTCAAGCGATAAAAAGGGGGTTTGGTTTTTGAGTGTTTAAATACCCAACCACAAGATGAGTTGGGAATACGTAAAGTAGTAATTACCGAGGCAACAGGGTTGTACGGAGCCGTGAAATCCGGCGGGGGCCGGCCGGCCCCCCGGGCCCGGTACGGAGCCCAGGAAATCCGGCAGGGGTGTACGGAGCCCATGAAATCCGGCAGAGGGAACCCGAGT
>CM018906.1:20105735-20110735 GCA_009663005.1 Actinidia chinensis | reverse complement strand
TAATTTGATAGAAATATTTTTATTAAATAATGGCGTGACTCTTATACCAATTGAAGGAAATGCTTCCCCGCAGTGGAAGCTAGGTATTTTAAATTTTTCTTTTTCTAATCTTCGGCTATGTAATCCTACAACGTCGATAAAGCGGGGGTTCGATATACCTTATTGTTGAAAATTCTAGTAGCTTATTATTGCATTTCTAGAGCAAATTTCAACAACTTATTGCTGTGTTTTCAGAGCAAATTTCAGCATCTTATTAATGCGTTTCTTCAACAAATTTCAGCACCTTATTGTTGAAAATTCTAGCAACTTATTTTTCATAAAACCCTAGTCCTAAACACTTTTAAACTTTATTTTTTTAGTTTCCTAGACCCTTTGATCTTCTTTTACCCAACCCTCACCAATCCTTCTAGAGTATGGGCTCTCAGATATTTCTCTCGAAAATCTTACGGAGTTCTAGTTTGGCTTCAATTAAAATACTAAAAATCATAATTATCTCATAAGTTAATTTAGTAATTTAATTAATGCAAATTAATTCTACTAAATAATTTGGATTGTACTCAAATTCAAAAGGACTAAAATTTCATATATAATTATTTTATTATTGCAATCAAAAAACCTGTTCATGGGTACCAATAATTATGTTTGGGTTAATTAACTGTCTACCAAACTCTAATTATTTATAATCTCTATAATTCATAATTCATTCTCCATTAAATCACCAAAACAATAAGTCTTTATTTCAATAAATGTTTTATCGAAAAGACCGGATCCAGATTTCAATGACTAAATTAATGAATTAACTCACAAGTGATACCCGTTCTCTCATAGAAGAGAGTGATATTTTATCTTGAGAATTAAGTGTTCCCATAGACTTAACAATGACCACCCAAGATACCAACGTCTTTACTGATTAGTATCATAAATTGACAAATATTAAACGAATTCTTCCACACTTAAGTAGAATTTCGCATATAACTTGTTCATTTTATATCTTGTTGTGGCGCAAGTAGATTTAATTATTTTGTAGGGAAAAAAAGAATGTAAGGATAGTTGGAAGGAAAAAAAATGATAGGCCGAAGAGAAGCAGTGGGCACAAAGTTGTACCGATTGAAGGCAGCCAAAACAGAGAAAAACCAAGCCCAACTGGTCTAGACAATTCTCTACCAAGATGAGGTAGAAACCATCAACAGGTAAACTGCCATAGTTAGATCGGTCTAACATATTCTCTATCGATCCAGAAAAAAGTAGAAACAATCAGCAGGCTAACCGCCTTAGCCCGACTAGTCAGAGAAAGTATGGTCCGGTCGGGAGAGGTCGGCAGAGCATTAAATGCAGGGGCAACAAGGCAGCTTTGGAGGACTTGTTGGCTACTATTTTCTCTATTTTTCTTCCTCTATAAAAAGGATTAATGCCCTAGAAGACAACACACTTAATTTGGGATAGAAAAACACTTTTAGAATTAGTTTCTTAGCTTTGTATAATGCTTAGAATTCTCTTTTCTTTTCTTTCCTAGTTTCATTTCAAAGACATAGATTAAGACTTGAAGATTGAAGTTTATTTTGTTCATCTATATACTTTTAGTATTTTACGTACTTCCATTTATTTAACTTCTGCTTTATTTGCCTGAATGGCTGGTTTAAACTCTGATTTATCTACCTTAATGACTAAGTCAATTTTTAGTTGATTTTAGTTCTTATCTTTCTAATGTCCATGAACATGTTTAAATATTGTTTAATTATGGTAGGCTAAACTTGTTAGTTTGGTCCAAGTACTATGCCCTAATCCAATCCTAGCTGGAATTAGTTCTTTCTTCCTCTAATATGAATTTCAATGTTTGTTGAAAATTTGATCAATAAAATGCAGCGATCAAAACTAGGAATTGTATAAATCTTTGATTATTTGTCAACAAGTTTCTTTGGTACAAAAAATGCTTAGATCCTTTGCGTTCTAAGGATTTGAGATAATAGTTTAATCTATTGAAAATTCATAAACATATTTTTAGACATAAACTAGGTTTCATTGCAAAATATTTCAACCAATATCATTTTACCTTGAGAATTAGTTGAGTACAAAAGAGAAGAAAGAAATTAGAAAATCTGGTAAAGGAATAGGGCTAAGTACTAGGACTGCGCCATCTTTTTTATATATTAATTTCAAATCTCAAAACAAAGACATCAAAACTTCACCCAAAAGATTTTCAAAAATACTTTACATTTTTTTTTACCGTTACATTACTTACAATAGAATCTAATTATGCAATATTAAGCTCCATATGGATTCGGTCTCAGTATTTCCGAGTATTATGCTGCTCCGGTAGGTTCCTACATTTGGGAACTGAAAAATAGATATACAAGACGAACAATTGACATTAAAGGGCAAGCAATTTTTTCACTGTTATCGAGGAACTCTATCACAAGGGTTGTAAGTATAATTCTTCATTCTTTTTAAATTTTTGTTGTAGTATAAATTACATCTTAGAGGATCAAAATAATACTGGTAAATTATCATAAATGGACCAACCACCACGCAACAACATGGAGCGACACGAAGAAGATGGCATAATTCGTCTTCAACTTCAAGTCCCCAGTGAGGCCCCTGCGCTTCACGGACGTCATATACAAGATTATCTTAACCCAACACGATTGTCAATACCATCATGCATAATTTTGCCTGCTAACGTGCACAAATTTGTCATTAAACCAGGCATGCTACTTTTGCTTCCCACATTCCATAAAATAGAAAGTGAGAACCCGTACTTACATGTAAAAGAATTTGAGAAAATGGTAGGCACGATGGTCAATAGCCCTCCAAGAGAAGACATTTCCCGTCTTAAACTCTTTCCTTTTTCATTAAAGGATCGAGCAAAAATTTGGCTAAGCTCTCTTAGAGCTTGTTCTATAAGTTTATGGGCATCAATGTAAGAAGAATTTTTCAAAAAAAATTCCCAATGAATAAAACTACATCCCTTAAGAAATTAATTCACAATTTTCAAGAAAGGGAAGATGAGTCATTTTATGCATGTTTGGAAATATATAAAGATCTTTTAAACGTCATACCACATCATGGCTATGATACATGCCGCATTTTGAGGTTCTTTTATGAGAGGATTTAACCCCAAATCAGGCAGTTCATAAACATGATGTGTAATGTACAATTCATGAAAAAAAGCCCTGAAAAAGCTTTGGACTTCTTTGATGAACTAGTAAAAAATAATCAATCATGGGATTTTTTGTATTCTGTTAATAGAACAAGACACGAACCAAATCAAAACACATCTAGACATGGGAAATATACAAGAGGGAATAGGATGGCCTGCAAATGAAATATGCTCAATTAGCTAGGAAATTAGAGTCCCTTGAATTGAAAAAAATTCATGAGGTTAGCACATTGTCTAGAAGTGATGAAATTTGTGCTATTTATGATAGGCAGGGGCATTCTACTACTGAATGCCCTACATTATCAACATTTAAGGAAGTATTACAAAATGGAGAGCAAATTTCAGTAAATGCTCTCAACCAACCACAAAAACCATTTAATAATGCATTTTCTAATACATACAATCCAGGATGGCGGAATCATCCTAGTTTTTCATGGAGGAATGCTTAAAACATAAATTTTGGGTTACATGGGAAAACTTATGTCCCATCACAATGACATACTAATCCAATGGGACCTAGTCCCTATGGATATCAAAACACTAGTCAAGTAAATGGTCTACAAGGCCATTATCATAATCAAAACACGAATTTGTACACAGAAAAGAAATCTAGAGGATACGCTATAGACTTTTATTCAAAGTTAGCAAGCAGCATGGAATTAGAACAATCAAGCAATTAGAGACATTCATACCCAACTAACCAAATTGACCACAACTTTAGGTGGGCTACAACAGGAGAAAGGAAAGTTCCCTACCCAACCACAAGTGAATCCACTTGTGCAACACAGTGTGGATACTTCTATGGTGTTAGACTCACATTTAGAACACTTAAAGTCAATCACCACGTTGAGAAATGATAAGCAGATTGAGAAAACTATCTATCCAAACCCAGTTTGCAATGAAGCTCATAAATCTTCTATTGAGAGTTTTAAGGAACTAGAGCCTTCGAGTAGTGAGTCAGAGAGTGTGTCTAAAAATAGGGAAAAGAAAAAATGCTTTGTAAAATTCCGGCCACATTTTCTTAAAGACTCCGAGTGCCAAAGATTGGGACAACGAATGCTGAAGTTTACAAGCTCTTCAAGCAAGTGAAAATCAATATTTCCTTATTGGATGCTATCAAACAAATTCCTGTATAAGCTAAATTTTTGAAAGACTTGTGCACAGTGAAGCACACAATGCAAATGCAAAAGAAATCATTCTTAACGGAGCAAGTTAGCTCCATAATTCAAACTAAGACAATCCTTAAATATATGGACCCAGGGTGTCCGACAATATCTATTACCATAAGGGCTACTCGCACCGAACACACTTTGGTAGATTTAGGTGCAAGTGTCAATTTACTATCATACTCTGTGTACCAACATTTAGGTTTGGGAGAGTTAAAGCAAACCAATGTCACTCTCCAACTGGAAGATAGAAGAACTAGAGTACTAAGAGGTATGGTCGAGGATGTCTTAGTACAGTTTAATAAATTCTATTTTCTAGTAGATTTCATTGTGTTAGACACTCAACCTGTCACAAATCCGAATACCCAGATTCTTATAATTCTAGGTCGGCCATTCCTTACAACATCTGACATATTTATTCAGTGTAGGAATGGAGTGATGTGACTAACATTTGGAAATATGACTTGTGAATTAAACATTTTCAATGTGGCTAAGCTAATAGGGGATGAGGGTGAGATACAAGAGGTTAGTTGTATTGATAGTTTGGTGAAAAACTATATGCAGACCATATTTCACTTTGACCCACTCGAATCATATTTGGTGTCTCCTACAACTTTAGAGTACAGTCTAGATGAGAAAATTGAGTCATTATACTTTTTGTTAGAAGTTAGTGAAAT
>CM018906.1:20060735-20063235 GCA_009663005.1 Actinidia chinensis | reverse complement strand
CGTCGGCTCAGTCTTCCTATTAGTCTAGACCAAAGGCTTTAGGTCAGTAAGGTTAGAGGATTCAGGGACAAGTCTATACGATGACATCAGTAGTTGGTCCTTCAGGGACAATAGGGCAGCAAGAGCTGCAAATTGATACCTCTATTGTACGAGGTATTTTTCATGTGTTTAATTCTTGAGCTCGTTTTCTCATTAACATGGGAGTATCGCAATCATTCATCGCATCATCTTTTGTCTTGGCATTAGGATTAGAGATAGAGGTATTAGATTCAGTACTTCTGTTAGACACTCTAGTTGGAGGTAAATTAACCCTAAGACGAGTTTATAGATCTTGCGAGGTTGAGATATCCGATTGATATTTTGTGTTCTATTTTGTCATGTTAGATATGACTAGTTTTGACATGAACTTTGGTATGGATTGGTTGACCATCTATCGTGGTACGATAGATTATTTTCAGCATTAGGCTACCCCTTGCACACTCGAGGGTGGCCGTTTTCACTTTGTGGGAGTCAGGGTTGTGGCTTTACCCCATCATCTACCGATGTATGTAGACAAGGAGAATTGAATTTTCTTTTCTCAGCCTATTTGATCAATGAGGGTAGTATAGTTAGTGTGGTTTTGCAATCGATTGTTTGCGAATTTTTGAATATCTTTTTGAAAGATCTGACAAAGTTAACAATGCATCAAGAGATCGAATTCTTCATTGATCTTATACTAGGCACTGCACATCTCTATAATACCATATCATTTTGCACCAGCCAAGTTACAAGAGTTGAATATTCAAATTCAAGACTTATTGGATAAGGTTTTTGTTCGACCTAGTGTATCATTGTGGGGAGTTTAAGCTTTGTTTGCAAAAAAGAAGGATGGATCACTTTGAATGTGTGTTGATTACCGGCGACTGAATCGTGTGATGATAAAGAACAAGTATCCACTTTCAAGAATTGACGATTTGTTTGACCAATTGAAGGGTTTGAACAATTTCTCAAAGATTGACTTGAGATCAGGTTATCACAAGTTAGCGAATCAAGGAAGAGAATATAGCGAAGACAATTTTCGCTAACACTATAGACATTATGAATTTCTTGTAATACCGTTCGTGTCTTCCATCCATATCTTAAGTTCATAGTCGTGGTTGTGGATAACATTTTGACCTACTCGCCATCAGTTGAGTCACATAAGAAACATCTAAGAATTGTATTGCAACTTCTACAAGTGCATCTTTTGTATGCTAAGTTTAGCAAGTGTGAATTATGGTTACATGAGGTGATGTTCTTAGGTCACATTATTTCTAGAAGAGTAGCCGTTGATTCCTCGAAAATTGAGGTAGTGATGAATTGGGAACGACCGAAGAGCGTGTTCGAGATTCGTAGTTTCTTGAGATTAGCCAGTTACTATCGATGATTCATGGAAGACTTTTCATGTCTATCAACGCTGATGACTCCACTTATGAGAAAGGGGATTCGCTTTGTTTGGAGTGACGTTTGCGAGCATTCATTTTAGGAGCTTAAGAAATTGACTTCTGCACCGATTCTTGTTATACCGAAGAGAGGATTGGGGTACACTGTGTACTGTGATGCTTCACGTGATGGCTTAGGGTGCATTTTGATGCAGTTGGGCAAGTTGATTGTGTATGGTTCATGTTAGTTGAAGACGCATGAGCGAAATTATCCAATTCATGACTTAAAGCTTGCGGCTGTTATATTTGCTTTGAAGAGTTGGAGGCATTACTTGTACGGAGAACATTTTGAAGTCTTTTCAAACCATAAGAGCTTGAAGTACCTGTTTATGTAAAATGGCTTGGACTTGAGGCAGCGATGCTAAATAGAGTACATGGAGGACTATGACTTTGACTTACACTATCATCCCGGGAAGGCCAACCTTGTGGCTTATGCACTTAGTAGGAAATCACTTAGTACCTTAATGAGCATTTCTATTCATAAGTGGCAGATGCTTTAGGATCTCAATGAGTACAACTTGCTTCTCAGTGAGACGGACGACTTTACTACATTGTTTTCGCATTGTCTATGGAGCCATCCACCATCAGTCGAATTATTGAGGCACAATTGTAGAACGTGGAGGCCAAGAAGATTTGCAACTGTATTTCTAGAGGTGTAGAGCCAACAGATTAGGTTTTGCATCCAGATTAGAGTTTGAGAAACAAGTCCAGATTATTCGTACCTTTGTCTATAAGGGACAACGTTCTTCGTGAGTTTCATCACTCATGACTTGCAGTTCATCTTGGAGGGACGAAGATGTACCATGACTTGTGTTGCCAATTTTGGTGAAGGCGAATAAAGAAGTGCTTTGCCTTGTTCGTTTTGAGATGTTTGACTTGCCCAAAAGTGAAAGCAGAACACCGAGACCAACAAGTTTGCTACAACCATTGCCAGTTGTAAAGTGGAAATGGAAGCATATCAAGATGGACTTCGGGTCAAGTTTGCCTAGATCACTGAGAGGGCACGACACCATTTGGGGTGTGGTCGATTGTTTGACCAA
>CM018906.1:20009287-20026787 GCA_009663005.1 Actinidia chinensis | reverse complement strand
TTATAAAACTTTAGGGACTAAAAGTGTAATTTACCTATGAGACCAATAACTCTCTTAATCTCATATTAGTTTAATTTCATGAATTTAGATAAGGTGTTCATATTAATTAAGGTGCTTAATTGGCATAGTTTAATGTGTGTGGCTTAAGGTGCGATTTTTATATTTTTAAGTATGATTAGTGTGTGATTAATTAGCTTAATCCATGACTAATTAGATTAATTAATCACCATCTTTAGCTTAACTTAAGCATGATTAATTAGCTTAATTAGGAATGATTATGCTAAGTAAGTGGATTAGTGAGTGTGTGTGAGTCATGTGTGTGAGTGTGTGTACGTGTGTGTGTGACATGTAGAAAGATAGATACAACTTTATATCTATCTTGGCTGCAAGAAAAGAGAGAGAAAGGAGGAGCTAGGAGAGAGAATTAACGTGTTCGTTGAAGCTTTCATGTGTGAGAGAGGAGAGAACAAAAAGAAAAAGAAAGAAAAGAGAGGAAAGAATGAGAGAATTGGAGGAGAAAAGCTTGAATTTATCTTGCCTTCATCACCATAGGTAAAATTCATCCTATTCTGTGTTAATCATAGTTAATTTAGCATGTTTTGTGTGTTGTTTAACCATGAAAATGGAGGAAGGAGGAAGGAAGAGAGGGTTTCCAAGATGGAGACCAAATTCATCCATGATTTGTGTGTTTTAGATTGTTAATTTCTTGTTCATAGTGTTTTCATATCATTTTACATCATTAGACTTCATATGGAGTGTGTTGAAGGTGATTTGGGGTTGGGTAGCTTAGCATAGGAGAAGCAATCTTTGAACCAGGGAATTTTTTGGTTGTTTGAATGCCTGCACTGCACAGAGTGTTCGAATGCTAGAACAAAATGGGAAAAATCGGCCTCTGGACGTTCGAACGCCAGACATTTGAAGAGGGGCGTTCGAATGCCTAAGCGAGCGTTCGAACACCAGGTCATTTTAGGCAAGCGTTCGAATGCCAAGACAATTAGGGGCAACGTTCGAACGCCAGACTATTTTTTAAGGCAATTTCACTCTCAGAACTTTTGAACGCTTAGGTCTATTTTGCATAAATTTGGGGCATTGCATTTTGAAGGAGATTATGACAGTGCATTGCTGAACCAATATGTAAGCTCATGTAAGTTGTATAGGAGGTGTGGAAAATGCATATGTTATGTAGTTCATATTGATGATATATACATTGTATTTGTACATTGATGAAATTGTGAATGACAGGAGCTAAGGAGAGGGCCTTTGGGGGCAACTTAAAGAGTGATCTTCTCAAGTGTGAGTGTAATGACAGGTGGGGATATAGATGGTCTTATTCATATTGAATTGAATAACTTGATGATTAATGTTGAATGATAATGATATATATATATGAGATGGCAATGCACATCATTTATCTTATATGCCAATACATTGCATGGAGAAAGGTTATGCCGATGTGAGGCTAACCTAAAGATTAACCGATGTAGGGTTGATTTTATAGGGTGTCGATGTGGGGCATCGTTGATAACGAGCCGTCAATATTTGGGCTAATGTTATCTAAATTTGTGCGCACATGTGGATGATGCATTATTGCATTGATACACTCTATTCTAGATGTTTATAATGGATGTTTACTTACATTATTCCTTATGAGTTTGATTATCTATTGTGAGCACGTTGACTTTTAGCTCACACCCACACATATTATTGTGACAGCTGAAGAGGTACGAATAGCTGTCGGGTTCACTGTGCTCGTAATCCAAGCTATGATGGATTTCCTAGTGGAGTTTGGATGTCGTTGGCAGAACTTGGGAAAGTTCTTGCCTTTGTACAATTTCATCGAGTTTTCTATTGGTTGTATAAATGTCTTATGTTTTACAGAGAGTTTGTTTATATTTCAGTTCAGAATGTATATATATGTTTATTTGGTTTAGTTTTAAATTATCAGTGAATGTTTATGTAAAACCCCGAATCCTTAAACTCCATTAATCGTATACAGTAAGACGTGTACGATAATTAGGATGGATTGTTAGAAGTTAAGGACCTAAGTGAACCAATTAGGAGCTGAGTGTACCTAAGGTTTTGAAAGGGAGACACATGGGATTATTTTCCCATGTGGCTCATTTATTATACACCTAAACACAAACACAAACACAAACACCCACATACTTTGTAGAGAGAGAAAAAGAAAGTGAGAAAAGAGAGAAGGAAGGAGGAAGAAGAGAGGAAGTTGGAGAGCTCAATCCAAGTCAAAAGAAGTCATTAACGACTCCAACAAGTTCAAAAGAGGTGAAAAATCAAAGTTGTAGATATATATATGTTGTATGTCTAATAGTTGGAGAAACTTTTAGGGTTTTATCTTTGATGCACTTAGAAGAGTTTAAGTTTGTACTAGGAGATTTCTTTAAGTCCCAATTAGTCAAATTTGAGAGCTTGAAGCTTTACATTAGAAGAATTATATTGTTGGGAGTGAAATCCCCAAAATTTTTGAAAGTTAGGGTTTTAACTTTCAATCCTAGATTCCTTTGTTTTAATGGTTAATTCTCTTCCATTTTGAGATATTTCCATCCCAATGAGTAAATTTTTAGATCCCTTGAGTTTTGGAGAAGGTTTGATCTAGTTTGAATGAAAATCGAAAGTTCTGGGAATCTATCAAACTTAGGTCATCAATTTAGGATGACTTATTCTAACTTAGGTTATCAGCCAATCTTTCTGATCAAACCTAGGTCGTCAACTTAGGTCGACCTAACTTCACCTGAGATCGATCTAAGTTCACCTTAGGACGACCTAACTTCACTTTATGTCGTCAGCCTTTTCCCTTAAAGCATTTTAGTGTTATCCAGACATATTAAACTTTTAGACCTAATCATCTAGAGACCTTAAGTCCGTTCTTAGAATGTCTAAGCTTAAAGGAGTCTTTTATTCCTATATAATGGAACTTAGTATTGACGTATTGTATCTTATGTCCTTTGTTTATAAGAACGCCAAGAGTAGCACATAGCTAAGGAAATCGAGGTGAGTAACACGATGTCATGAATAAAATTACGTATTTTCAAAATAGTTTCAATACATACTATTGTATATTTAATTATTTTCCATACTTTCAATGCATTAATGATATGTTCACAATATAAATGTCATGTCTTCAAAAATATATGCTATTTTTTTATGTTATGAATAAAACCATGGATGTTGGTTTACATGTGAAATGAATTATGTTCAAAATATATATGCATAGTGACACTCGGGGTCCCCCGTGGTGGGACCTTAATCTATCCTAATGGTCCTAGAAAGTAGATGGGGGACGTGAAATAAACCATCTACAATCGATATATCTCCGGCCTAAAGAGCCATAGGCCTATATGATCATCATGTTATACCGAGTGGTTACACCTTTTTATTACGTTATGTATGATTATGAAAAGAAAGTGATGCCATGTCTATAGGAACTTCCAAGTTTATCGAAAAAGCATGTTTCCAGAAAAGTTATTGTTATACGCACTTATCTTATGACTAATGATATATGGATGCTATCAAATGATTCAATGGTATATTTTACCTTCATGTATGCTGTTATTCACTATCTTTAAATTCCTTTCTTGAAAATATTGTCAGGAAAGCCAATGAAGAAGCCTTAGAAGAAAGTACGCTTTCACGATCATAGTTTTTATCAAGGGACCTTTATGTAATTATGATGTGGATAGACCCCATGTATGTAATTTATTGGCACGATATGTAATGTATGTTAAAGTTGGCCTTATTTTGGAGTATAAAGTTTAAAAATATTTAGGGCCACAACTTTATATACTTGGTATGCACATCGCATTTTTTATTTTTAAGTATTATGACGTTTCTGCGAAAAAAAAAATTTATATCATTTTAAATGAGTATGCACAGGTGATCAATCTTACAAAGGTAAGTCGGCCTTGGCGGGGAAGCCGCCGGCTATCACACGCCCACGATCCGCATAGGTCGGGTTGCAGGGCGTGACTGGTTGGTATCAGAGCAATAAGTTGACACAATACACAGAACAATAAATTGGGTCCATAAGATTATGTCATATCAAGAAGAACGATAGGTTTTGACACCATACGATAAAGTCACGTCTAGATAGAATTCTCGAATTGATTAGCATATGTTATGTACTATAAAAATATGTCACGCCAGGCAACCCGGCCTATGAGATCGTGGGCGCGTGATGGCCGACGGATTGCCCGGACAAGGCTCCAACTACCTTTAACCTGATGCATTACTCGTTTAAAAGAATATAAAATATTTTTTGGGAGGAAACGTCTTAACTAAAAATAAATTAGTGTCATTTTTCATTAACGTACAACAGAGCTGTGCCTAATCTTAAATTTTTACATACATAAAACAAGGCCAAACCAAATTTAAAACATATGTCTGATGGCCAATATCATTACGTGTAATTTAGGATCTAGTCCATAACATGGAACATAAAGCCTTGGGCTATCAAACTACAATATATGCTTCAACATCCTTCTACAGTTCTTCCTTGGGCTTCATGAAAAGGTTTTCGAAAATGTAAGATAAAAACTTAGTGAATACAACAGATGCATGAACGTAAAATACATGGATTATTTTCAGATATACATACATCAACGTGTGGAACAAGGAGCATAACATAATCGTTTTGGAAAACATCAGTTCATAAACTGATCTTGCATAAAATGGCGTCACTTGTTTTCCATAAATATACATAGCATATCATGAAAACGTACAACTCGGATTAACATAAACTAACATGGGACCATATAGGTCGGGTGGCTCTTTAGGCTGAGAGATCCCTTGTAAATGATTTATTTCACGTCCCTTATTTACCTTTTAGGACCATTAGGTTAGATTAAGGTCCCACAACAGGGGGACTCCGAGTGTCACCTGCCTATACTTTGACATCATACGTTTCACTGAAAGGCAAAAATCCTGTCCACACTTCACACGCCATAATTTGTATGCACATGCTTCATCTTCATTGATGCCGCCCCACTGATGTATTAGACCGCCTGCTTTGTGGCACAGACACAGCCCACCCCCCACTCCCCTGCTATCACAAATGAAAAAATTTGAAATATACACTTTCGACTGGCTATCACACATTTTGAAAATACATGATATTGTTGTCTATGCCCCCAGCGTTTAATCAATTGAGTGTTCCTTGCGAGGCCTAAACTAGTGTCCCTACAATGAGATAAGGAAAATGAAAATATCTCAAATTAACTAAGAAAACTCTTGACTAAATTTTAGGTATTCAATTTTAGGTCAAGACTTCTTAACATGGCCTAAGTCTCATATAGGTCAATCAAAGAACTCTTCATAATTTGGGCATATTTAAAGTTCTAACGAAAAAGGCCAAACTAATTGAAAATGGCCTAGGCATTCGAAACTCCAAGTTCAAGGGCTAAGTCTGGCGTCGGACCTGGACCGTCGGACGCGTTCTAAGCGTTGACCGCTCCCTGTATTTTTGCAGCATGAACAGGAACTGAACTTAATTTCTACTAAAACAAAAGCAAAGCAAATCAACTCAATCTTTCTAGACTTATAATACTCCAAAATAACTTAGGAGAACTATATACTTAAATTTATACCATTTAATTCGAACCCTAACATACTAGATTTTGGAACCAAGTTAAAACCCTAAACTATACAAATACATGGAGTTGGATATATGCGGGTTTTGTACTCACCAATATTTTTCAAGCCAATAATGGCTCCTCCTGCTTTGAATGAAGATTTACAAGTTGTCCCTCTCTTTGGCTTCTTCTCTTCTATTGCCGATGTGTGGTTGGGAGCAGTGTGGTGGAGGAAGTGTGATATGTATGTTAATTGCCTGAGACACATGGGAAATTATCCCATGTGACTCCCCCATTTAAACCTAGTGATTCTGGCTATTTCTCATTTTTAATGTTGGCGTTCGAACGTCCCTTTAAGGTTCGGACGCTAGAGAAGGATTTTTGGACACTGAGGGTTCGAACTCCTTGCCTAAGTTCGAAACATGCGAGCTTGGAAATTTGTATTTTTGGCCTTGAGCGTTCGAACTCCATATGGGAGTTCAGAAGGACAAGAGGAAAATGGGCAAAAAAACCTTAAAGTCTTCTTAAAGTTTTAAATTTATTCTAACTTAGGTTTGGTCTCCTTTACTCTCTTAAATCTCTAACACTTCGCTTTAATAACGTACACTCATAATCTATACGATTTATGGAATTACGGATTCGGGGTGTTACAAAATATGAATTGCTAAGATATGACGTAAATATTAGTATGCTAAACATTTAAATGCTTGATGTATTTGTAGAAGTAATGCCGCCTAAGAGGGGAGGCCGTAGAGGGGTCGCGCAGCCTGAAGGCCGAATCGATCATATTGAGAGGATCCTAGAGGGACTCGTTCAGGTGGTCCAGCCAGAATGCTCATAATAATAATAACCACGATAATGCACCACAGCAACTGCAATGTCAATGCCAGGAGTAGAAATGATGAACCATGACTACGATTAAGCAGTTTCAACAATTGAAGTCTCCATCTTTTTATGGAACCCCAGATCCCATAGCTACATAGTCTTGGCTCTTGGGAATCGATAGGGTGTTCAAAGTCTTACTGTCCACCGATGAACAAAGAAGGGTCTTTTGCACGTTTACTTTTGAGGAGCCACTTTTATTGGTGACAATGAGAAAGCCCTTAGAGCCATTAGGTTATGGCCCAGATTCCTAAAAGTATTTAATAGGCGTATTTTTGGGCTAGTCCGAATTAGAAAGTTTAAGAATTCTAAATTGACAGAAGTGGGGGACGTGGCAGTAGTAGATACAATGCCAAGTTTATGGAGTATCAGTTATACCTCATATAGTGTCCATGGAATCTCGCATGGCGAGACGGTTTGAAGTTGGACTACGATGGAACATCAAAAACAAGGTAAATATATTGCGATTGCCAACTCATCAGAAGGTTCTTCAATGAGCACTAATTGCTGAAGAATCTTTGAATGAAATATCTTAATTCTGAGAAACTAGGAAGAAGAGGTCAAGAGGAAATATGAGCAGAGAACAGAGTTCAAAATGGCAAAGTTTAGGATCATCAAGTAAGAATTCATTAGCCTAGCAAAGGAATACTATAAGTCAAGGAAGAAGTGGGTCTAATGAGTTACCAACATGCCCAACTTGTCAGAAAAAGCATCAAGGTGAGTGTGGTATGGGAACTAGAGCATGTTATGGGTGTGGCCAAGAGGGACATCAGATTAAAGATTGTTCAACGAGAATATAAGTAACTGGAACATCGACATCGGCATCAGCCTCAGTCCCGTAGCCTCCAGCTGGAAGGAGGAATAATCAACCACGACAAGGCCGAGGTTTTGCACTTGTACCAAGAAACACCCCCGCTACTCTATCAGTTGTGTCAGGTATATTCCCCATTTGTGGTCAACCTATACACGTCCTTATGGATTCTGGTTTCACCCATTCATTTATTTCATATCATTTTGAACATTATTTACACACCTCTCCATTACCCCTTTGAGTATGTTTTATCAGTATCATTGCCCTCCAAGGATTCCATGTTATGTGATAAAGTCTACAATTCCTACGAAATTCGTATTAACAATGTGCCATTGTACGTAAATCTAATACCTTTGAAAATGCACGGCTTTAATGTTATCCTAGGGATTGATTGGTTGTTTTCCTACCGTGCACTCATTGACTGCGAACTTAAACTAGTAATATTCCATTCTCTTGATCATTCGGCGCTAATCTTTTAGAGAATTGGTGTCGTGCCTCCTCCCTATCTCATTTATTCCATGAAAGCACGCCACTTGATTCAAAAAGGGAATCATGCATTTTTGTGTAGTGTTGTTGACACGCACATCTCCCCACCCTCCTTAGAAGATATTCATGCTATTCGAGAGTTTCCCAATGTCTTTCCCGATGAGTTACTTGGTTCCTTAGTGGACTGAGAGGTTGAATTCCATATAGATCTAAATCTAGGTATTAGATCCATTTTCGAAGCTCCCTATCGCATGTCACCTTTAGAGTTGAAAGAATTGAAAGTACAACTTCAAGATTTGTTGGATAAGGGATTTATTCATCCTAGCATTTCACCGTAGGGTACTCCTATTTGTTTGTATGAAAGAAGGATGGAACTATGCGACTATGCATTGATTATTGAGAATTGAACAAATTCACTATAAAGAATAAATATCCATTACCGAGGGTAGACGATTTATTTGATCAACCTCAGGGCGCCCAAGTACTTTCTAAGATTCTTCTAAGATCAGGGTATCATCAACTGAAAGTTAGAGCGAGCGACATAGAAAAGACAGTTTTCCAAATTAGATACAGCCATTATGAATTCTTTATTATGCCGTTCGGAGTCACTAATGCACCTGCTGCTTTCATGGATTTGATGAATCGGTTAGTAAAACCTTTCCTTGATGATTTTGTCATTGTGTTTATTGATGACATTTTGGTGTATTCTAAGAGTTTTGTAGAATATGAGCAACACTTAAGGATGGTTCTACAAACATTGCGAAGTAGGAAGCTGTATGCCAAACTAAAGAAGTGTGAGTTTTGGCTATCAAGCATGACTTTCTTGGATATATCATCAGTGTAGATGGAGTGTCTACTGATCTTCATAAGGTCGAAGCCATTGTGAATTGACTGAGATAGATGAATGTGACTGAAGTCCGAAGTTTCATGGGTTAGCAAGGTACTATCAGAGATTTGTGAAGGATTTTTCTAAGATTGCAACTCCTTTGACGCAACTTACATGAAAGAATATCCCATTTGAGTGGAATGAGAAGCAGGAGAAAAGTATTCAAATATTGAAGAAACGATTAGTAACAGCACCGATTTTAGCCTTATCTTCCGGAACTAACTATTTTACAGTCTACAACGATGCTTTACATCGAGGTTTAGGATGCATATTGATGCAACATGGGAAGGTGATTGCCTACGCCTCAAGACAGTTGAGACCACATGAGAAGAACTATCTGACCCAAGACCTAGAATTAGCCATAGTAGTGTTTGCTTTAAAGATTTGGTGCCACTACTTGTATGGAGTGACATGTGAAGTTTTCACCAATCACAAGAGTTTGAAGTATCTATTTACTCAGAAAGAGGTGAACATGAGACAGCGAAGATGGCTTGAGTTAATCAAAGATTATGACATTCTTATCTAGTATCATCCGGGCAAATCTAACGTTGCAGCCAATGACTTAAGCCAAAAATTGACCGTCAATTTAGCATGCCTAGTTACGTCGCAAATACCTTTGTTCGTTGAATTAGAGAGAGTGGAGATTGAAGTGGTTGCACTGGACATCAGCGCAATGCTTACTACCCTGATTGCTCAACCAATGTTGATCAAGATTGTGAAACACCGACAATCGAAAGACCCATACTTGTGGAAGATTTATGAGGAGATGATGGTAAATCCAAAGCCTGACTTTGCATTGCAAAATGGAGCACTTAAGTTTCAAAATCTGTTGTGTGTTCCAAACATACCATAGATCAAAAGGCAAGTTTTGGAAGAAGCCCACAATACGAAGTTCACAATGCATCCAAGAGAAACAAAGATGTATCGAGACTTGAGAAAAATGTTTTGATGGCCGGGAATGAAGAAAGAGATAACGGAATTTGTGTCACAATGTCTATCATGTCAACAAGTTAAAGCGACACACCAGAAACTGGCGGGACTACTACAATCATTACCAATACTAAAATGGAAGCGGAAGCACATCACCATGGATTTTGTTGTCAGACTACTAAACGCACCATGAGGCTATAATGCCATTTGGGTTATTGTAGATCATCTCACCAAGTCAGCACATTTTTTTCCAGTAAAGACTACATATTCATTGTCAAAGTATGTAAATCTCTACATTGCAGAAATCATTCGACTTCACGGTATGCCTATTTTGATAGTGTTGGAAAGAGATTCGAGGTTTACATCAAAGTTTTGGAAGAGTCTACAATGAGATTTAGGCACTAAGCTGAATTTTAGCATCGCTTTCCATCCGCAGACAAACGGACAATCAGATAGGACTATCCAAACTTTAGAAGATATGTTAAGACTTTGTGTACTTGACTTTGAAGGAAATTGGGAAGCACATTTGCCACTTATGGAATTCGTTTACAATAATAGTTTTCATGCAAGTATCGAGATGGCACCGTATGAGGCACTCTATGGAAGGAAATGCAGGTCGCCACTCTGTTGGACCGAAATAGGAGAACGACAATTATTAGGACCAGAAATTGATACACTCTATTTTATATGTTTATGATGGATGTTTATTTACATTATTCCTTATGAGTTTAATTATCTATTATGAGCAAGTTGACTTTTAGCTCACACCCACACATATGTTGTGACAACTGAAGAGGTATGGATAGCTGTCGGGTTCACTGTGCTCGAATCATAGCTATGGTGATTTCCCTAGTGGATTTTGGATGTCGTGTCAAAACTATGGAAAGTTTCTTGCCTGTGTACAATTTCATCGAGTTTTCTATTGGTTGTATAATGTCTTATGTTTTTTACAAAAGATTTTGTAATATTCAGTTCAGGATGTATATATATGTTTATGTGGTTTATTTTAAATTATCAGTGAATGTTTATGTAACACCCGAATCCCGAAATCATTAATCGTATACACTAAACTGTACGATAATTAAAGATGTATTGTTAGAAAAGTTTTAAGGACCTCAGTGAAGCCAATTAGGAGCTAAGTGTACCTAAGGTTTTGAAGGGAGACACATGGATTATTTTCCATGTGGCTCATTTATTATACCCCAAACACAAACACAAACACCACATACTTTGTAGATAGAGAAAAAGGAAGAGAAAAAGAGAGAAGGAAGGAGGAATAGAGAGAAAGTTGGAGAGCTCATCAAAGTCAAAAGAAGTCTTACGACCCAACAAGTTCAAAATAGGTGAAAAATCAAAATTGTAGATATTATATATGTTGTCTGTAATATAGTTGGAAGAAGTTTTAGGGTTTTACCTTTGTGGCACCTAGGAGAGTTTAAGTTTGTACTAGGACAGACCTTTTTGAGTCCCAATTAGTCAATTTTGAGATCTTGAGCTTACATTAGAAGAATTATATTGTTGGAGTGAAATCCCCAAAATTTTTGAAAGTTAGGGTTTTAACTTCATCCTATATTTCCTTTGTTTAATGGTTAATTCTCTTCCCATTTAGAGATATTTTTCCATCCAATGAGTAAATATTTAGATCCCTTGAGATTTGCAGAAGGTTTGATCTAGTTTGAAATGAAAATCGAAAGTTCTGGGAATCTATCAAACTTAGGTCGTCAACTTGGGACGACCTATTCTAACTTAGGTCATCATCCAATCTTTCTGATCAAACTTAGGTCGTCAACTTAGGTCAACCTAACTTCACCTAAGGTCGACCTAACTTCACCTTAGGATGACCTAGCTTCACTTTAGGTCGTCAACCTTTTTCCTTAAAGCATATAGAGACCTTAAGTCCGTTCTAAGAAGGTTTAAGCTTAAAGGGGACTTTTATTCCTACATAATGGAATTTAGTATTGACGTATTGTATCATATGTCCTTTGTGTGTAGGAACGCTAAGAGTAGCACCTAGCTAGGGAAATCGAGACAAGTAACACGATGCCATGAACAAAAAATTACCCAATATTTAAAAATGGTTTCAATACATACTATTAATATTCAATTATTTTCATCTTTAATACATTAATGAATGTCCACAATCTAAAGGTCAGTCTTCAAAAAATATATGCTATCTTATTATGTTATGAATGAAAATCCATAGATGTTGATTTACATGTGAAATGAATTTTGTTCAAAGTATAGATGCATAGTGACACGCGGGGTCACCAGTGGTGAGATCTTAATCTAGCTTAATAGTCCTAGAAGGTAGATAGGAGACGTAAAATAAACTATCTACAATCGAGATATCTTAAGCCTAAAGAGCCACCTGACCTATATGGTCATCATGTTATGCTAAGTGGTTACACCTTTTTATTACGTTATGTATGATTATGAAAGCAAGTGATGCCATGTCTATATGAATTTCAAGTTTACAAAAACCATTTTTAAAGAAAAGTTATGTTATGCTCACTTGTCTTACGCTAATGATATATGTATGCTATCAAATGATCCTTGGTATATTTGACGTTCCCCTACCTTATGTTTATTCACGGAGTTTTACTACGTTTTCGAAAACCTTTTTAGAAAGACTAATCCGAGAAGCTTAAGAAGGAAAGTATGGCTTCCAAATCAAGTTTTGTGGACGAGGGGCCTATGTAGTTATGATGATAGACTATACGCTGGGTTAGTCTTATATTGGCCACGTATGTATGTATGTTAAAGTTGGCCTTATATGGATGTATAAAGTTTAAAAATATAGGCGTAGCTCGGATATTGGTAGGCACATGCATTGTCTATTTTTCAAGTATTAAGACATTTTTGTAAAAAAAATAAAATTATATCCATTTTCTAATATAAAGTGATTCCCAACCTTAAGAAGCCGGCAAGTCGCCTTGGGGGCAAGCCACCGGCCATCACGCGCCCACGATCCGCATGGACGGTGTGGGGCGTACAATTAATTATGAAATCTTTATTTTTTGAGTATAATGTTGAATGTTAGGAGTCATTCTCAGGTACGGTGACCTGTGCAATCACATCCCACCTAATCTAGCATTGATTATGTCTGATTAGGTCGGGGGTGTGACAGCTTAGTATTAGAGCCAGGTTTCAGCCAAAATATATAACTGAGGCTATAATGTGGAGTTGGTATCTAGGATTGCAGTAAACGATAGGGTGTTGTCAGAGTCGGTTAAGTTGTTAAAGAAAGTGTGAAATTATATATTGGATGTCCTAATCCTGTGTTGATGCAGAAAGAAAAAAATGGCTGATGAGGGGTCATCAGTTTCTGTTAGATGAGTAGAGCAAGAGGAACATGAAGCACGTGCTCAGAATTAGCCTGATGCAATAGATAGATTGGCTACTCTAATGGCACAATATATGGAATATCAAATAAGAAGATCGACATGAAGTACTACTTTGCATGAACAATTTATGAGTTTGAATCTACCTAAATTTGTGGGAGCAACTGATCCACTAGTGGCGGAGGAATGGCTCAAGAAGTTAGATGCCATCTTTGAAGTAATGGAAGTCATTAAAGAACATAAACTGTCTTTGGCTACATTTATGTTGAAAGGAGAAGCATGTAATTGGTGGGAAGCTATGAGGCGAATGATGAATGCTCAACTTGGAAGAGTTCCAATCACATGACAATGGTTTTTAGAGATCTTCAATGATTAATACTTTCCTTGAATTTACCGTACTCAGAAAGAACAAGACTTCATTACACTAAAGAAATGGAGGATGTCAATAGTGGAGTATGAAGAGCAATTCACAATTTTATCTCGATTTGCACCTAAGCTAGTATGTGCTGAAGATGCAAAGTGTAGGCAATTTGAACACGGCTTAGATTTATTGATCTGGTCCCGTCCCATGTGTCTGTATTTGAGATTACGAGATATGTAGAATTAGTGAACAAATCCAAGATTGTGGAATGAGATGTTAAAGAACTTCTAGACAGATGGGAACAATTTAAGAAAAAGAGGTTTGATTCGGGAGCTGGAACATCACGACAAAGGACTTCAAAAATAATTACAACAGTGGAACAAAGTTGAGCACAGACTAGTGCAGCAAGTGCAAGGTCCAATAATTTCAAGGAGTATGGGAAGTTCTAGGGGTAGAGGATAATGGAGGCTACCAGTTAGGCCTACTAGTTTGGGATCTGCCACTACGAGAGGAATTATCTGCTATCGGTGTGGGGTTGAGGGGCATATAGTTAAAGATTGTCCAATGCCATGGAAAGATAAATGTTATTAATGTAAACAACCAGGACATATAGCAAAGAATTGTACCCAAGGGTCTACAACAGCTTCATCAGTAGGCAGTGCTGTTGGTGGAAGTAAAAGAGTAGTTGGAAGTGCACAGTAAGGGCAAGCAATTACTTATGAACCGCATGCTCAAGCTCGAGTTTATGCCATGATGCAAAAAGATTTCCAAACCACTTTTAATACAGTAACATGTATGTTATCAGTCAATAATGAGAAAGCATATGTGTTGATAGATCTGGCTGCTACACGTTCATTTGTTTCTACCGCATTTTGTATGCATCTAGATAGATCATTTAGTTCATTGCCTCAACCTTTACTTGCGTCTACCCCAGTGAGAGGTGTAGTATTACTGGACAATAAGGAGTTGATAGTTGATTTGATGCCATTGAATATCCATGATTTTGACTTGATTTTGGGGATGGATTGGTTAGCTTCATATCATGCTTTTATTGACTGTTTCAAGAAGGAAGTGATTTTCAGAATGCCAAATGAATCAGAATTAAAATTTCAAGGTGAACAGGATATTGTTCCGACTGTTTGATTTTGGTTGTGAAAGCAAGGAAATTGTTTCAAAAAGGATGTGAAGGATATCTTGCACATATTATTGATACAACTAAAGTAGAATTGAAGTTATCTGATCTTGTTATAGTTATAGACTTTCCATATGTTTTTTTAGATAAACTTCTAGAAGCGATACCAGATAGGGAGGTGGAATTTTCTATTGAATTAGTACACCCATTTCTATTGTACCATATAGAATTGTACCATATGAATTACGAGAGTTGAAAGTTCAATTAAAAGATTTGCTTAAGAAATGGTTTATTCAACCAAGTGTTTCATTATAGGGGCAACAATTTTATTTGTAAAGAAGAAGGATGGTACTATGAGACTGTGTATAGATTACTGACAATTGAATCAAGTTACAGTGAAGAACAAGTATCCTTCACCTCTAATAGATGATTTATTTGATCAATTGCAAGGGGCTTGTATCTTTTTTAAGATTGATTTAAGATCTGGGTATCATCAGCTGAAGGTAAAAGCTAGTGATGTTTCAAAGACTGCATTCGGTACTCGATATGGTTAGTACGAGTTCTTGGTGATGCCTTTTGGAGTGACGAATGCACCTACTATTTTCATGGATCTGATGAATAGGGTATTCTGACCTTTTCTTGTTTCCTTTGTGATAGTCTTTATTGATGATATACTGGTTTATTCTTGTAGTCAAGAAGAACATGAAAAGTATTTGAGACTTGTCTTACAAACTTTGCGAGATAAACAATTATATACCAAGTTTAGTAAATTTGAATTTTGGCTGGATAGAGTAGTATTTTTGGGTCATGTGATATCTGCAGAAGGAATTCATGTGGATTCAAAGAAGATAGAAGCAGTAATGAACTAGGAGCAACCCAAGAATGTTTTAGAAATTAGAAGTTTTCTAGGTTTAGTAGGCTATTATCAGAGATTTATCTAGAGTTTTTTGTCTATTGTTGTTCCTTTGACGTGGTTAACTCGCAAAGATGTAAAGTTTGAATGGACAAATGAATGTGAGCGTATTTTTCAAGAATTGAAAACTAAATTAACTACAGCACCATTATTGACAATTCCTTTTAGATAGAGAGATTTCGTGGTATATATAGCGATGCTTCACATCAAGAATTGGGATGTGTGTTAATGCAGCAAGGACATGTAGTTGCATATGCATCATGACAATTAAAAACACATGAGATGAATTATCCTATACATGATTTAAAATTGGCAGCAGTGATGTTTATATTAAAAATGTGGAGACACTATTTATACAGGGAATCTTTTGAAGTGTATACGGATTATCAAAGTTTAAAATACTTATTTACGTAGCGAGATTTGAATACTAGACAAAGGAGATGGATGGAACTAACCAAAGATTATGAATGTGTAATTCATTATCATCCGGGATGAGTCAATGCTTTAAGTCAGAAGTCCGCGGAGAGACTAGCTTGTATCAAGTTTTTTAGCTTGTATAAAGTGTTGTCGAGCAAAATTATGTGCAGAAATGATTTGCTTGAGAGTGGAATTTGAATCGAAAGGTGTGGATGTCGTGTTAGCACATTTTCAAGTGAGGCCTTTATTGCTTGATTGAATTCGAGAACTTCAAATGCAAGATACACAATTGAAGAAGATTATGTAGTAAGTGATGGACAAGGTGAGCACAGATTTTTCATTTCTTGATGATGGTACTTTAATGTTTGGAAATTAGTTTTGTATACCGAATAAGCCAATGTTAAAAATAAAATTCTAGAGGAAGCACATCAATCGTTGTATGCTATGCATCCGAGAAGTACAAAGATGTATAGGAATTTGCGAGAAATTATTGGTGGCCAAGTATGAAGAAGGATATTGTAAAATTTATGGCAAGATGTTTAACTTGTCGATAGGTGAAAGCTGAACATTAGAAATTGGTAGGTTTGTTGCAACCTCTTCCAATTCCACAGTGGAAATGGGAGCATATAACTATGGATTTTGTGGTGGGACTACCAAAAACTCTTAGTAGTTTTGATTCTATTTTGGTATTTATTGATAGACTAACCAAATTAGCTCATTTTCTTCCAGTGAAGATAACATATACACTTGATAAATATGTGAAACTATATGTGGATGAGATTATGAGATTGCATGGAACACCAGTGTCTATCTTATCAGACAGAGATCCAAGGTTTACTTCTAGATTTTGGACAAGTCTGTAACAATCTATGGGCACAATACTAAAATTTAGTATGGCGTTTCATCCTCAAATAAATGGATAGTCTGAGAGAACAATTCAAAATCTAGAGGATACATTGAGGGCTTGTATGCTAGATTTCAAAGGTAATTGGAATGACTACATTGCTTTGATGGAATTTGCTTATAATAATAGTTATCAAACTAGTATTAGAATGGCACCATCGAAGCTTTGTGTGGTAGAAGATGTCAAACTCCGATGTGTTGGACTGAAGTGGGTAAAAGACAATTGTTAGGTCCAGAAATAATCCAAGACATAACAGAGAAAATTAAGACAGTCCATGAACATTTGAATGTTGCACAAAATAGATAGAAAAGTTATATTGATAATCGCCGATGTGAACTTGAATTCGATGTGGGAGATCAAGTATTCTTGAAAGTTTCGCCATGGAAAGGGGTATTTCAATTTGGGAGGAAAGGCAAATTGAATTCAAGGTACAATATTGGTCATATACTATAATAGAGAGAGTTGGCACAACAACTTATAGGTTGGACTTACCATCAGAGATGTCCAAGTGACATAATGTCTTTCATGTATCCATGTTACGTAAATATGTAGCAGATCCATCACATGTATTGGTGCAGCAACTGATAGAACTAGAAGATGATCTAAGTTTTGTTGAAGAGCCAGTTCAAATTCTAGATAAAAGAGAGCAAACCCTTTAGAACAAAGTGATACCATTGATGAAAGTTCTTTGGAGGAGCCAAACGGTAGAAGAAGCTATGTGGGAAAGTGAAGAGTCTATGCAAAGACAATATCCATACTTGTTTCTACCACAAGGTATGAGAATTTTAGGGCGAAATTCTTTAAGGCAAGGAGAGTTGTGAGACCCCTGACTCTCTTAATCTCGTATTA
>CM018906.1:19984287-19986787 GCA_009663005.1 Actinidia chinensis | reverse complement strand
AGAACTATTACGTTAGTTTGAGAGGAAATAATGCGCACTTTTTTCTTTTGTTAAAATGAACATTCTGAAAAGAGAGAAAAATGCGCAATATTTAGAGGGTGGGTGTTGAGTAATTAAAAGTTCATTTACAAAATACTACACAATCTAACTTTAGAGGAGTTGGACTCAATAAGAGAGGGTAATTATGTAACCTTAGTTGATTATATTGTGGTAACAATGTCATTTCACCTGTTCTATAGCTCCTGTTAAAATACAAACTCTGACAGGAGAGGTCAATGTAATTTTCAAAAGTTAAGAGGAGGACTGTATTAAATACAAACTATAGGGGAGGTTAATGTAATTTCTTTTAATTTTTTTAATTCCATTTGGTTAACCACCAGCGTATCTAAAGATTAAAAGTGAAAAAGAATAAATTAAGGTTATGGAAGAGAGATCACATTTTTGTTACTAAAAAATAAAGAACAAATGTTAAATCATAAGCTACTTGTAACACAAAATAATATTTGACCTCTCTGTTATAAAATTAAAGATAATTTAAATTTTATTACAAGACTAGCAATAAACACCACCACTACCGCCAACTATGCTATGGACGCCTCCACAGCCACGTAGTCCTTCAAATCCACAATTTCAAAGTCAGATTAATTATTGTACAGTCGCAATTTTAATCAGACCTCCTGCTAATAAATAGTGAGATTAATCTTTAGACGGATACCGAATTATAAGAAGAAAAAAAGTTGACCACCCAAAAAAATATTTTTAAAAATTATCCATTTATCAATAAAAATAATTGCATTCAAATTTTAATCAGAAGACACGCTCATTTTCAACCCTTGTTTTCACTTTTGAATAGATAATCTTATCTTAATATAAACATGTACAAAATAATATATATGTTGTGATTGTGTAATAATAAAAAGATATTCATGATGTTACTAGCAATACATGTGAGCTAATGACATATATATGTATGGTGGATGAGGACAAATATATTAGTATTTGACCGACCACAAGAAATATATACTTTAAGCAATATTAGTTGTGTGTCATTTAGTTGATTTCATAGTTTTTTTGTCAAGGGCCACTACTTCTGGGGACTGAGGTTTTGTTTTGCTTATCCTTAACATGAAAAGCAACAACAGAAGTTGATAAATTGAGAGTGGCCACGCAAAACAAAATAAAATAAAGAAGAATTTATAATAGATAAAAAAAAGCTCAATTTGACGTAGTGTTTTTTTTTAAGCTACTTTGATTTTCGAGTTTTTGATATTAATTGTGAATTTTTTTAACCGTTTGTTCAAAATTTTATACTTTTTCACTTCCTCTTAATGAGATAAGTCTAAAAATGTAAAATACTTTTTATCTAATTTGAGAAAAAACTCATTAAAGATAAATATAAATTAATTTTACTCGAAAAATTAGCTAAATTATTTCTTTTTAATGGAATTTTTTCAAATTTGATCATAATTTTTAAATTTTAAGATTCCCCTCGTCAAGAAAAATTAAAAAATTATAAATTTTGATCAAACGACAAAAAATACTAACTGAAGACAAAAAAACTCGAAAATCAAAATAGCTAAAAAATCTCAAAAAAAAACTAGACTATCTCGCTTGCGGTCACGTACTTATAGAGAAAAGGTTATATGTGGACCTTGGCGAACTAAATGATGTATACTTCTACAAATTCTAATATTTTGCATGTTTCCATATGTAAGAACTAAGAAGAATGGTATTTCATGTTGGGAATTTTTATGTAGATTGTGATATTAATTTTGGCAATTGATAAAAGGATAAACTTGTTAGAATTTTGGTCAATTTGAATGAGAAATTGTTTTTCAAATTACAAAGAGAAATTACACTTTCTTTCCTGAATTTTTTGTTCCTTAGCAAATGGTCACAATATTTAAGATTTATGTCAAATGATGCTTTCTGGCTGAATGGGTGCTTATGCCTCTTCTAAGAGGTGTGACTATCCAAAAAGGCACCATACCTCTTCTAAGAGGTGCGATAACTTCTATTTAAACCCATGATCATTCATCATTCTGTATTTTAGTATATATTTTTAGAGAGAAAGAAAATACTTAAAGTTCCGCCGTGATCTTCTGATTTGGAGTGCTACTATCAGAAGATCGAAACTGTTGTATCCTGTGAGTTGTACAACATATTCCGTGAGTACCAAGGCAGGTCATCAATGACTTAAGGATACTGAATCTAATTCAGGCCTCAGCCATATTAAATTTTGTTCCTTAATTAATTCTGTAAGTTGCATTATTTACATTTATGTTCTTTCTTCTTCTTTTTCTGTGTTTAAAGAATTCTACAATTCTTATTTGAAATTTCTGATTGTTTTAAAGAAAAACCAACACACTTTCTAATAAGTCGTGTTTTTTAGAATTTGTTTTTCAAAATCAGAAAATTTCTATTCTTATTACGCAGAAAAAAAATTATTTTGTTTTTTGTGTTCTACTGAATTGCATTCCTTACTTGATTCTATGAATAA
>CM018906.1:19976787-19979287 GCA_009663005.1 Actinidia chinensis | reverse complement strand
AAATCTAAAATTTCATTTTTTGTTAAAAAACGGACGGTTCAAACGGTTAAAAAAAACTGCCGTTCGATAAAAAAACGGCCGGTTCGATCCGATTTTAATAACTATGATTTATACTCTATTTCTAATCTAGGGCCGGTGAATGAGATGACTAAGTTTGAACCTGACTAGGTAGATAGAGCACTCGGAGATTTACCACTTAGACTAACGCTCGCACTTATATATTATTTTTTTGAAAAGTATACGAGAAATTATTAAATACAAAAATATTTTCTAATTTTTTTATAATAAATATAAAACGATTCTATAGTTACCAATGGTTAGTGACCAACTTTTATTGTAATTTATTAACTTTTCACTAGTTTCAAGCTTATTAATCACGGGTGGGGGTTCACATTTTTTTTAAAACAAACGTAGGCTTAGTTTGTTTTTGAGATTTGTTAGTTGTCTTAGTTTTTAAGTTTTTTTTATTGTTTCATTTAAAAATTATATTTTTTTGAGTTTTTCAAGAGAATTTATATTTTTAGGTTTCTCTTTACGAAAAAAATCTGAAAAATATAAATGTTTTAATCAAATTTGAAAAAAATTCTATTAAGGACAAAAAAAATATTTGTCGAGTATAAATAATTTTTTTTGTCTTTAAGTCAATTTTTCATACTATATAAACATTTTATATACTTTTCACGTTGAAAAGAATTGAAAAATTAAAAAATTTTAATTAAATAATTAAAAAAATATTTAATTAAAAATTTCAAAATAAAAAATTATGCACATTTCCCTCGAAATTCACCCTTCTCTTCGCTGGAGAAACTATAGAGTGCGCGCCGCTTTCGCAGACTCTCTCTCTCTCTCTGTGGAACACAAAGTAGAGAGATTCGGGGAAATGGCGGGCGGTGTCGGGGCTGAAAGTGGACCATTCCACTTGAGTCTGAGTCCGACGCTGAGTGCGTCACTTTGGAGCGTGTCGTACTGATGTTTACTGCTTTTCTTGTCTCTTCGTTGGAATGCTACGCGGTGTTCACGTGAACGACTGCATGTGTGGTTTCACTTTCTCCCTCTCAAATTTGGCTTTTAATTCGCATGTGGTCCATGGCATCCATGTTATGAGTTTCCTCAATTTCAGGGTGCCAAAACATGTGTTATGTAAGAGACAAAATATAGAATGATAGAATCTGGCATTGTTAGGACATGGACTTTTGCGACGCCACTGCTATGAAGCAAGGTCGTCGGGCCTCTGCGCCGGAGCTCGGTACAGAACTCCTAAATATGGATACTGTCCGGACTAAGGCCATCGTTACCACCGGACTTTCGCTATTAGGCAAGCTTGAAATAAATAACTGTACTAGAGCTCGTACGAGGGCCAACATCTAGGGATGATCCCGAGGGATGTCAGATGACAGAGGATGACTTGCACGACAAAAATTCTTCTGACAGCCCTCACACCCAGACGGAGACATCGGCGACATGACGAAGAACTACTGACTAGGCTACAGGCGCATGACTAGATCAATCACCTACCTACTGACATGGCCGTTGGTGCGTCAAGATACGCGCTGAGCTAGGCTATATAAGGAGAACTATTGTTCTCACAAAGATACGCGATTTTGAACTATTTAGAACATATACTCTCTCTCTGGTCATCTAACTTGACCGTCGGAGAGTAATTTTCCAAAAATAACTCTAGTGGTCGGTCTCACTATTTCTGTATTGCAACTAAGGCGTCGCCGCGCTATCAGCTTGGTACCACACTCTTCGCCACCTCAAGAACACTGTGATGTTTATCTTCGATTTTTCTTCCATCATTCATCAAATCCATTATCCCACAATTGGCGCCGTCTGTGGGAAATTGACTATAGACATTTACAAAGTCATTACTCATGGAATCGCAAGACAATAATTGTTCCGGTAGCCGTCAAACCCAAGGGGAGCCCCCTCATGTTCCTAGAACTACTGGGGATAGAGGGGCTAAACTATTGGCTGATGCCCAAAGAACGGCTAAGGCCACCTCAAAGAAAAGGCCAGGTCGGTTGCTTCTCGAAGGAGAAGACAGCCGGGACATCACCATTAAACACCTACAAACGTAACTAGCCGAGATGGCATAGATTTTGGTGGATAACAAATTCATGAAACCACCACGAATAGATGAAGGAGAACCCTCCAGGGGAAACTCTAAGGTGCAAGAGATCCACCTCGTGGAACCCGCAAGGAGAAGCGACACGAGTCGCGTATTGATTTGGAAAGCAAGGGTGATAGTAAATTCATGGCATCGAGCAAGTGAAGGATGTCGCTGCGCTGAGACCAATCGAGCATGGATCTTTGCAACATGCTCAATGCCAAGAGAAATAGAGAAGGGGATCTTCGAAAGAAGCTCAACAACCGAACAACCGCAACGCAAGCCAAAACTATCATTCCAGTTGGGTCAGTGGCCCGCACAGCCGTGTCAGTGCAAAGGGAATCAGTCCCGAGATACCAAACTCCATTCTCCTAAGAGATTGAGGGAATG
>CM018906.1:19966787-19971787 GCA_009663005.1 Actinidia chinensis | reverse complement strand
AAAGAAAGTTAGTCGAGCTTAAGGGAGCTCCGAACTTTGTCTCGAAAGTCTACTTAAATTTACGGCTAAGACTGGTTCTAGAAAGAGTCAGCTGAGATCACCAACGCTTAGCAAAAATTTTCATAGGAGATTTAACTGAGCTCATCTTAAGTAAACTTTGCCCTAAAAATCTTGCTTAAGTGTACTTGAGGAATATATAGAAGAGAAATCTTGGCGGTGTAAAATAAATTGCAAATGAGATTCAAGTAGAAAAATTCTTTCATTATAGAAAATTGTTCAAGTACAAGGGTGTTCGATTACAAGACTGGAAGTTGCTCATTACAAAGAATCGTTTTAAGTAACAAACTATTTGATTACAAGACTATGTAAGTACAAAACCTATTCTATGCGGACAACTGAAATGCAACACTCATAACAGAGACCAAGTAGTGCTGGAGGATCTTCGTGTACAGCTTCCCAGAGAATGGATATGATCGATCGGGAATGAAGCCGCCCAAACTTCATGTTGGATCTGACCCGGTCGACCAAATAGATGGGATCTTGCAGAATCGCATACCGACAAGGGCGAATGTACATGCTAGTAGGACGAATGTACAGAGCATTTGCTGCTCGCAGTAGATTATTTATTAGTTACGAGAGAGCGCTCACTACTCGTAGAAAAATGGTTGTTAGGTATAATTGCTCGCCGCAAATTATTTATTAGCTACAGCAAAGATTGATGCCTTGGCTGGTAATCTAAGAAGCCTCTACAAAATCGGACCTCAGATTGTGAGAAAACTCGCGTAGAGCTCGAAAAACCCTCCCTCAATGTTGTGATTGCTCGACCGAATAAACAAAACAAGCTCTTCACACCTGGAGAGGAATGTCAATTCCATCCCCGGAGAACATTAGTTACCGACCAAACGATGACAATGAGTTGAGAGGAGGCTCATTTGAGCTCTGAAGAAATCCCTCAAGGCCTTACGTTTAAATAGGGGCAAAGAGGAGATAAAAGGACCGCAATAGAGGCAAAGAAGTCCGCCATTTAAGACGAAAAGCCAAGGGTCTACTATAATGGAGGAAGACGAATCGTCTGCCATTAAGGTGGAAGGTAAAAAGTCAACAGCCAAAGAAAAAGGCGTAAAGGCCACAATTAAAATTGGGAAAGGGTGGAAAAGGAGTCCACATGCAAACAAACCGCCCCCAAAACCAACTAAGCTCAAATGAATCTAGCTCACATAACCTCGACAAAAATATTGGACCAGCTCATACGAGCAGGGACAATTGTTTGGGGATAAAGAATAGAATGACAGAATATGGCCTTGCTAGGGTAGGGACTTCCACGATGCCACCGCTATAAAGCAAGCTCGGCAGGCCTCTGCGTCGGAGCTCGGTGTAGAACTCCCAAACACAGCCACTGTCCAAACTAAGGCCATCGTTACCACTAGGCTTTCACTATTAGGAAAACTCAAAATAAATAACTGCACTAGAGCTCGGACGAGGGCCAACATCCGACGATGATCCCAAGGGATGTCATGGGACAAAGGGTGACTTTCACAACGAAATTTCTTCTGACAGCCCCCATACCCAGACGGAGACATTGGCGACATGACGAAGAACTACCGATTATGTCGTAAAGACATGGCTAGGTCAGGCACCTACCTACTGGCACAGTCGTTGGCACGTCAAGGTACGCGCCAAGCTAGACTATATAAGAAGAATTATTGTTCTCGCAAAGGTACGCAATTTTGAACTATTTAGAACATATACTCTCTCCCCCTCTACATACACAATTTCTGATCATCTAACTTGACCGTCGAAGAGCCGTTTCTCAAAAACAGCTCCGGCGGCCGGTCTCACTATTTTTGTGCTGTAGCTAGAGTGTCGACGCGCTATTAGCTTGGTACGACGCTCTTGGGCAGCTTAAGACCACCGTAGGTGTCTATCTTCGATTTCCCTTCCATCATTCATCAAACCCATTACCCCACAAGTTCTATACTATATATAAACTTGACAATCCTGTATCCGGAGAAAAACAGTTCTATATTTTGAATCGTTCAAAATAGCTGTTTGTACGGGGTGTATCGGGCAATACCAGCTGTTACTGCACAAAATTCATATTTTTTTAAATTTTAGAGTTTTAAAGTGATTTTTTTGGATAAAGTTGGAAGTTCAAACTATATTAGAAAGGTTATTTTTACTTTAAACTTCTAGTTTTTTTGTTTGAATGTCTTAAATTTGAGATGTGTGATTAAATATAATGTTAGTCATAGTCTTATCAATTCTAGAAAAATATATGTGAAGTGTTTATAATCCCTTCATTCTATATTGTTGGTACATAATTTTATTTTGAGATATCCCAAAATATAAGTTCATTTTCAAAAGTCAACAATGAAAAATATGCAATTTTCTTCTTTTACTCTTTATTTTCTATAATATTTCAATCAAAAAAAGTCAAAAACAATTATTAAATGGGTAAGATTAGATAGTCACTATAAATTAGATGTAATTATTACATTCTCTAAAAAAGTTTAATTTTCTAAAAGGAACCAACAATATTAGACAGAGAGTATAATATTTATATATATACATAATTAGAAATCCAAAATCGTACATCAATACCGGTACATAGCGTACCGATATCGCAAACTATATGTTTGCCAGTATGTGATTGATAATTTTTTGGTATATATAAAGGGAGCATTGAAATTGATATAGACTGTTTTTAAGAATCTGTCATATTTTTTTAATTCGTAAACTAAGACCAAGTATTTGCAAAAAAAAAACTACTACTAAATAACCACCCATATTTGAAAAGCTGCAGTTTTTTCGACAACTTTCTAACGTGAATTATTACAATATCAGAGCCTTTCATGATACTACAATTCCTCCCATGTACACATGATGTTTTCCTATGTGGTTTTCTATGTCTGAATACATTCGAAATAATGTTACGTGAGTAAAAATTGGCAATAATATAACGCTTGTTAAAAAATTGAAAACAATATAGAACCTTTATTTTTTTATGTTAATTTTTTTTTTAGAATTCGTAGAATTGCACACACTTGGCGTGTGGGATGTCCTCTAGTATAATATATATATATATATATATATATATATATATCATCTATTATAATATATATAATAGATGGCCTCTATTATTTGTACAATAGTAATCCCGAGTACTAGATTTTTTACCAAGAAAAATATCCAAAATTTGAAATATACGGATAAGATTTACTATATATTTTGGTTATGGCTTGCGTAGCACTAATTTTGAATTTACACTGTACACTTCATTTTTTGAATAAATTAAACTCTAAGAAAAAATTCCTGATACTTAAGCACTAATAATATATTTCTATTTTTTATAGGAAGCAAAGATTGGTTCATCTACTTAGAGTACAAACCTAAAGGAAGCCAAATAGTAAACCACAAAAGCAGAAAATACAATAAGACTGACTAACAAATAACATTTTTGCTGATTATTTTGTTCAAATTTGGAGAAAAATCCTCTAAAGATAAAAGTTTAGTTAATTTTTATAGTAAAAATATATTTTTTTTGTTTTTAGTAATTTTTTTTTCAAATTAAATAAAAAATTTCACATTTTCAGAGTCCTCTCATCAAGAGAAACCAGAAAAATATATAAAATTTTAATCAAGTAGTTACAAAAATTTGTTAAAGACGAAAAAACTTGAAATCAAATCAACTAAAAATATCTAAAAAAAACATTAATCCATTAGTTTATAAGAAAGAATGAAAGCATTAATCCATTAATTTGTATTCCTTAGTAAAATTATAATTGTACAATTTTTCTTCATTTTCCCTTACCATTTACAATATAAAAAAGTGGTTTATCACATATATTAATAAAAAAAATAAAACGTTAAAAGGTCAGTGCATGAGATTAGTCTTGTCTAACTAATTCCTTGGTTTAGATTCAATCTTCAAGTCGTTTAATTTCCTCCACAAAACTTTTTGTTTGGTTGTGATCTAATTAACCTTCTCAATCATTCCTCATGTTAGTTATTTTTTTCCATATAAAACCAATAAGAACCACATGATTGGTTAATATACAAGTAAAGTGGTCATCTCATAGTTGGATTAGCACTTAAAGTGCCATTTCTTCTCAGCCCCTCATTGGCTTATATATGACAACTTGTTAGTTTTCTTTATGAGACATTTTTGATAGGCCCAGTTTGAACTTATTTTTTTTAGATTTTTTAACCGTTTTAATTTTTGAATTTTTTTCGTTTTTATTAATTTTTTTTTAAACATTTGATCAAAATTTTATAATTTTCTGGTTCGTCTTACCGAGAGAAGTTTAAAAATATAAGAATTTCATCTAATTTGAAAAAATATTCACAAAAGAGAAAAAAACATAATTACTCGATATATTTACTAATTTTTTTTCTTTAGTGGTTTTTTCCCTACTTTTGAACACAATTTTTATATTCCTAGATACAAAATACTGAAAAATACCACCATGCACTGAGAAAGAGTGGGGTGCATATAATTCTTCTTGTATTCTTCTTTTATAGATATATATAAAATAAAGAGAATTAGAATGATGAAGAATGTGATATATAAAGTTGCTTCAATTAGTATTTATTTGTCGTAATATGTGATATATTTTAAGGGTTTTCTATGAAGTAGTTTGAAATTTAATACATGAATAGGTTAAATTTATATTTTGAGGATTTTTTTTAAAGATTCGGGTTTCGTGTGTACCCAAATTATTAGATACCCAAATTATATTTGGGTTTAATAGCCATATCAAATATCAGTTGGGTATTGGGGATGAGGATGGAATGAGCTTCGGATAAGAGTACGGGATGGGGTCCCTAATCTATTTCCATCCTTACTTGTAGTCACGTGAAACCTCATAAATAAAATTGTAAGGGGATAAAATACACAATTAAAAGTTCCCACCAAGTTAGGGTGGGCACCATTGCCAGGCTATCACTACAAATCAAGCTCGCTGGGGCCAAGCACCGAAGCTCGATCAAGAATATTGTCG
>CM018906.1:19954287-19961787 GCA_009663005.1 Actinidia chinensis | reverse complement strand
CATATCTTTTCACCCCAGACGAGGGAGCATTGTTTTACATCTACATTGTTGTCTCAGAGCACGCTGTTAGCTTGGTACTTCCAAGGGAGGTAGATGGAGAGTAGCGCCCAATCTAATTTGTTAGCAAGATATTTATGGATTGCCAAACAAGATACCTGCTGCTGAAAAACTGGTATTGGCTCTAGTTTTAACTTTGCAGAAACTCGTGCATTATTTTCAAGCACATCCCATTGCTGTATACACCGAGTTTTTGCTAAAAAATATCTTGTCCAAAGCAGACTTGTCTGGGCAACTCTCCAAATGGATCATCGAGCTCAGACAATTGGACATAAATTTTTGCCAGAGAATCATAAAGACACGTCTTGGTAATTCTTTGACTGAATTCTCACCACCACAAGTAAAAGTCTAGAACATGGGTGCCTACCACTGCACATAGGAATGGGTGGGCTCGCGGAAAATTGTTGAGACTATATTCAGCATTTAGGTTCCAATGTTTTATCAAGAACCATCGCAGTCGTAAAGATAATCACTTTTAGAGAAATCAAACACTGAGGGTCCCAAGTTGGTATATAACCCCCTCGATTGGTCTCTCATCAACATGGAAAATATTTTGAGGAACAAAAAATATCCTAAGGGATAAGGGCAAGAGTAGTTTTAAAAAATCTCGAAGGGGCAATTTTTGAGCACTGCCTTGGGCTAAACTTTCCTACAACAAATAACGAGGCCGAATATGAAACTTTCATTGTAGAACTTTAGTCCACCAGCAAGTTAAAGGTTTTTGAGCTCCATATTTTTAATGATTCAAAACTAGTAGCCAACCAAGTCACAAGAACATTTGAAGATCGGGGGGCCAAGATGGCTATCTAGCAATTGTAAAGACCCTCTTCACCAAATTCAAAGAAGTCAAAATCGAATAAGTAGGGAGGGATTTAAATTCACATGTAAATGCATTGGTAAGCTTGGTATCAATTTTTGAGGGAGAAATGGGTCAGACCGTTGTAGTAGGCCGGATCTTGGCTCCAGCATAAGACGAGTCCCGAAACTGTCCCTATTCACACTGAGTTAGGACCGACTGGATTGAACCCAATTGCAAACTTTTATGACATGCAACGTTGCCAGAGGCAGAAAAAGTGCACAACTTGAATAAAAGTACACGGTTTTCGCTTTCGGATCTCCCCGATTGGAGACTTGTACAAAGAATATATCTGGGGCCCTACTTACTATGCGTTTCATGCCGAGCTTTTCCGGGAGTGCTATTTGAGATCCATGAAGGCTTTTGTGGACGACACTCAAGAGAGCGAATCATGTGGCTACCGGGCTCCTACTCACGGGTAATTAGTTCCCCTTCATGCCCCCAAACAAAAAATGCATAAGTATACGTCCGCCATGTACAAATTGTCAACTCTTCTCCTTCCCCCCATAATACATTAGCTAGCAAGGGACTTAACCAGTATATTAGTTAACCTTTTTCATAGTGGAGAATGGACAAGAAGGTTTTGTTAGCAGCCCCAGACTATTCACCAAATGGGTAGAGGCCAAACCGCTAACTAATATAAGAGAATAATATATAATCAGATTCATCCGTAGAAACATCTTATCAAGGTTTGGCATCCGCAAAAACATCTTGTCAAGGATTTGTTATAAAAGCTAAAGATTAAATTATACAACTCAACAACAAGCTACCTCTAGTGCAACGGACAAGCAAAAACTTCTAAGCATTTAGTGGGCCTATCGGACCATACCGCGAAAAACAATAAATGAAACGCCTTATGCTCTGACTTTTGGGTTTGAAGTTGTAATCCCGCTAGATGTATGTTTGTCCATAATATGAACCGAAGCATATGACCTCAATCATAATGTAGATGTCCAAGTTTGAGAGCTCAATCTCGCTGATGAATAAAGAAAAAATGCACTAATATGGATGGCAGACAACCAGAAGCAGTTAGCCAAGACATACAACCAGAAGGTCCAACATAGACAATTCTTAGTTGGAGACCTAGTTTTGAGAAAATTTATTGGAAATACCAAGGACCCAGCGGACGTTAAGCTCGGCCCTAATTGGGAAGGTCCGTACAAGATAACCAAGCTCGCTGACAAGGGCACTAACTATCTCGAAGACCCCAACGACAAACAAATCCTGAGACCTTAGAATTCCAACAACTTGAAAAAGTATTGTCAGTAAAATGTAACTCTCTAAATCGAGCTTGTAAATATTTTAGTTACACTTACAAGAAACTGTTGTCAATAAACCTTTTCTTCCACTTATTGTCAAAACTATGTAATTTTTTATTATGCAAGAAGAACTTGGTTTAAAAACTTTCGGAAACTACCTCTACTTCGGTCAGTAGAAGGTGTCATTTTCTTCTCTAAAAAAGATATGATGGTAGGTACTCCCCATTTGCCCAAGCGTGAGCTAAGGTGGTCCTAAAGAAAAATGCAAGACTAATCATCGAACTACTTAAGCACGAGCCTAAGATGTCTTAAAAAATGCTAGGCTAAGCCATAGAACCATTCAAACACGAGATTGAGCATTACAAGACAAGGTCAAAGAAAAACATATAAGTTATAAACATGTAAAAATAGCGAATTTTCATTAAAGCATGACTCAAAACTTGTCTGAACGAGATGCGACAAATCAAAAAAGCGTTCAACTTGACGACGACTTTGGAAAATAGATACAACAATTGGCAAGAGTTATCCGAACTCCATGGAAGTTCCGAACTCTACCCCACGAGTCTTGTCTGCATTCATTTAGCAGAAATTTGAGAAAAGTTAACCGAATTTTATGCGAGTTTTAAGATCTATCCCATGATGCTTATCTATATGTGGTAGACATTTGAGAAGAGTTAGCCGAATACTACGCGAGTTCTGAGCTCTGTCCCACGAGGCTTATCTGCATGTAGTAGACATTTGAAAGAGTTAGCCGAACTCTACTCGAGTTCCATGCTTTGTCCATTGAGGCTTATTTGCATTCATTTAGCAGACATTGGGGAAGAGTTTACCGAACCTTACGTGAGTTTCGAACCCTATCGCATGAGGCTTATCTACCTTTACTTGGCAGATATTTGGTTAAGGGTTAGCCGAGCTCTACGCAAGGTGAGCCTCGAATACAACAAATCTTTGCTAAGGCATGGACCTATTCAAAATAAGGGGCTAATATGAGTCAGGCAAGTACAGGAGCTCAATTTCGGGTGCTGGATGGTCTGCAGAAATGCCGAGCTCAATTAAGCATGTCATCCAACCCTTGTGATAAATTTTGGGGTGAAGCTCGGCCACTTGATGATCATAGTTGTCACCTGCATAGTTGATGCCCCAGTTGAACACTCGCTCATACACCAGGCCACAAGCCCTCTTTTGGAGCTCGACTAGATCTTGCAAATCCTTGTCCTTTTGTGCCAAAGTAATAGTAGCCTTATTTTGAGCTTTAGTGGTGGCCGTATAGCTAGCATCCCGAGCATTTGTAGCAACATCCAAATCCAACTTCATTTGATCAACGGTGGCAAGGGCAAGCTTTGCCTACTTCAACTTAGATTCTAAATCTTAGACTTTCTTTTTTATATTTTTGAGCTCGAATAATTGCTGCTTCATATGATTTGAGTTGGCTGTCGCTTGCTGAAGACTATGCAAAACGAACAAGAACAAACTGTTAAGTGTCCGACTATGTAAGAAAGTAATCAAAATAACCAAGCTAAGTATCATACCTGAACCTATTGCATCACAAGTAAATCTTGAGTTTCTTTTGAGCCTCTAACTGAAAGATTGGCAATGCCATTAGAAAGCATAATAGCCCAGGCTAGAGCTAGACAAGTATCGTGATCTTTGGTAGTGTCGACCATGGTAACCTGCTTGCCGAGCTAAGCAACAGAAAACTAGGGTCTTCAAAGCACGACCTGCTCAATGGGAGATGAGGAGGCTAAACTCATTTCCCCTTCTTTTTTTGCCTCTTCAATAGACCCTCCTCTGCTTGCTTGCCCTTGTGCTTATCATAAAGTACCCTCAACCTTGGGGGATATAATAAGAGCGAAGGTTAGATGTTGGACTAGCAACAAAGTTTGAACAACTGGAGAGCTAGATGGTAGGGGGAAGAAGTAGAGCCTAAGGTTTTCTTCTGACCAATCTTTTGGAACTTCAGACCCATCTGAACTTCTCCGAAGCTCAGGTTGGCAGCACTATCCCCGGTATATGAGTGCTCAATTTCATCTTTGCTCGTGGATTGAGGCCAATCCGAACCAAGGTTGTCAGAATTGTCAAAATCAAAGCTCAATAACAGAATTGAAGTAGCAATCCCTCGTCTCCTCCTCACAATCTGGGGAACTTATTCTTCATCATTGCTAGTTGGACCAGATTTAGAAGAACTTGATGCAGCTCCTTCGAATGAGTTGTGCTCTTTGGCAATTGTGGCACCTTCATCAAGTTCAGCACTAAGTTCTTCCGAGCTGAGTGAGCGATGCAGAGGAGCATGACCTTGAATACGGAGAGGTGGAAGTCTCACTTTACCAAGCTGGGCAATTCAGTGTGGCAGTAAATTGGCTCGTATTGTAAGACATCTGCGTCCTTGCGAGAAATTTGAGGGTTGTTATTCAAGTGTTGAATAGCTATTTTGCACTCTTTAGACTTGAACCGAAAGTTGTTAATATTTGTTATAAATAAACTAAACCACAATTAGAATAGAAACTACACAAGTATATCAACAGAAATGCAATAAACTTACATAAATAACCCCTATGCCTAGGGAAAGAAAAGAGACCATCATCTTTGGCTCGGAATTCTCAACTTCCTGAGACCCAAACAAATTCATCAATGAACAAATCCTTTCAACATCTCGGTTACTAGCCTCGTGTGGGGGTGTTGTGAATTCTTGAGCCTAAGATAATGGTTTCCCTTAAGTAGGTTGGTGTTTGGGTCCTTCTTTGGTTGAACTACTATGTATACATGTAGGAGGTCTGAGGCACTAAAAGGAAGGTCCCCTTATCGTATCAGCGTGTCCACTACAAGCACAGTCCAAACAAAGTTCACTGATACTTTCATAAATATGAGATAACAACGCGCCATCACCTTCTTCAGCATCGGACTGATAGGGTATTGAAGCCGGACCTGGTAGATCAATCAAATACATACTAGGATCTAGTTCCCATTCCCTCCTAAGGTGTTAGCATTTTTATTATGACTGAGCATTTCTTTTTATTCAAATCATCGTCGTCATGCACCAGTAGCTGAGCTCAGTTCAAATCCATATTTTGAAATCATCGTCGTCATGCATGACGACGATGATTTGGATGCCATGGTTGGTCTTAAATTTATTCAAATCATCGTCGTCATGCACCAGCAGCTGAGCTCAGTTCAAATCCATATTTTGAAGATAAAAGCAAAAGGTAAGAACGAGCTCAACTATGCAAATGTGATGATCATCCAAAGTAAAGTTAGTCGAGCTTAATGCCAACTCCGAACTCTACCCCAGAAGACACTTAGGTATATTTCATATCCTTAGGGACAACTATCAAGCATCCCCTACTACCTCAAACCGATCTAGATGGAAGAGGTGCTTGAAGGGGTAAAACCCTAATTCTATTAGGGTAATCCTTTTTATAAGTCAATCCAGACCTATTCCACTAGGGGGAACGAATTGAGAGCAGTTTGATTGACAAAAAGTCATAATGTTTAAAGAACTCATCAATGGTGGATAGGCAACCAGAGGCAAGGCCCAACAAATAGGGCCCAAAACTAGCAAAATTGGCAACATTACAACAAAATGGGATTCGAGGAAAGGGAAGCCTAGACAAATAGCCAAGCCAAAAATCTAGAACTAGAGTATAAAGGGATTTGCAAAAAAGAAGGAGAAAAACTTACAGAAATGTATCAAAAATCAAAGGCCAAAATACAAAGAGCAATCGGGGCCAACTATAACGGCGTCAGGAATAGAGGTCGAACAATAGTAGAACTGATGAAGCACTCACTTTCTCTCTCTAAAAAACTCTCAAGTTGTTGATGAATAGTAGCCATGGGAGGATGGCTATTTATATAAATCCAAAAGGCATGAGAAAGCCCGCCAGACGTGTCCTAAAGGTGTGATGTTCAGCAGGCCAAATGACTAAAATAGACCTTAACGGTAGGTGGGCACTCTGACATTCATGCCCAGATCGAGCTCAAAAACTAATCGGACTTTGACACGTGGCTTGGCATCATGTTGAAATGAAAGATCTAAATAGGTGGAAAATAGCAGGCTGACATTAACATGCTTGTCAAGCTTCTACTTCATACGTCGAACACATCCAGTTCACATGACTTCGACAAACATTGATCCAGCTCATGCGAACTGAGGGACAATTGTAAGGGGATAAAATACATAACTAAAAGTTCTGACCACATTGCTGCCAAACTATCACTATGAATCAAGCTCGGTGAGGGGCCAACATCGGAGCTCAGTTGAGAATATTGCCAAACATTGACAATGTCCGAGCTAAGGCAAGCATCACCTTCAAGCTATCGCTCTATAGAAAGATTGACAGGGTAATCGTGCCAAAGCTTGGCTGAGGGGTAACGTACGACGGCGATCCCAAGGCACATCAGGGGACAAAAGGAAACTTGGATGGCAAGGCTTTCTCTAACAGCCCTACGCCTGGATCAAGACGTCAACAGCATGATGGCTAGCTACCAACCAAGCCCTAAGAGCATGAATGGGTCAACCTCCTACTCACTAACACAGCAGTCAGTGTGCCCGGACACGCATTGAGCTATAGTCTATCTAGTAACACAATAGTTAGCGCGTCTAGGCATGCGCTGAGCTGTGCTATATATGGTTAGCCTTTATTCTCTCAAAGATATGTGAATTTAGCTCCAAAAAGCTTACATTATCTCTCTCTATATCCATTGATTCTTCGGTCATCTAACTTTACCATTGGAGAGCCGTTTCTCAGAAATAACTCCAGCGCCCGAACTCACTGTTTTTTGGGTTACAGCTAGGCAACTATGACCAGTGACTGTCCTTACCAACCTTCATCCACCACTGATCGACTGCAGTATCTATCCTCAATTTTCTTTCCTCCATATCTCAAACAATACACCCACAAAAATAAATATTAAAAAAAAAGAAAAAGGTCACTAAGAAAACAAAAAAGTTATTAGAAAAAGTGGATGAAAAGAAGGGTTTGTAAGAGTCACATGAGTATCTGTCAAGTTTAGAAACATTTTCCTTGGGCTCAAGTATGATCTTGACTCCAAAGATACATTAAACCATGTGACCTTATATTAAAATGTTGAGGAAAGATATGATTATGTACAATAATGTTATCCTAACAATATTTGTATATAATATTTCGTATATTATCTCATGTGACGTACACACCAATGATGCTAATTAGGCTTGGATTAGCTTTTCTAAGATTTTTTATCTACTTTTGTTTTTGAGTTTTTTGTATTTATTAAAATATTTTAACTGTTTGATAAAAAAAATTATGTTTTTTTGGATCCTATTAAGGAGAGAGGTCTATATTGGAGATATTT
>CM018906.1:19924287-19931787 GCA_009663005.1 Actinidia chinensis | reverse complement strand
GCCAAAGTGTGGAAGACTCGTAGGCTTGATCTCAATGAGCAAGCTGGACCGCTTCTTCCTCCACTGGTTCAACGTAAGGGAAACGGGATGAGAAACTGAAACACATCAAGTTCCTAACTACTAATTGATTGGACAGCATAATTATAATCCTAGCGCCATTGAACCGAACTAACTTCGCCCTAGATTAGGTTAATTATATTTTTTTTATCGTGTTTCATAATTAAAATTGTGTTCGAGTTCATTTTAGATAAATGATGATAAAGAGAAAGATTTGGAGCCATAAAAGAGATGCGGAGCGCGGACACTGTCACGCTCCGCAACTTGCCTATGCGGATCGAGGGCTCTTGACTAGCCGGTGGCTAGTTCACTAAGGCCTACTTACCTTCATTCGGTTGATTACCTATGCATACTCATTTAAAATGATATAAAAGTTTTTGCAGAAACGTCATAATATCTAAAATTAGTAAAGTGTGACGTACTCACACAGTATACGGAGTTGTGTCTAAGTTTAACTATTTACATACATAAACATCTCTAGAACAACATTGAAAATACATATCATTGCCAATATAAATACAACGACAATATGATATCCTAACTACATAATATAGGGTAAAGCCCATACAATCCAGCATAAGGTCTTTGGGCCACAAACTATAATCCTATATGATCACTTCTTTCTATGGCTCTTCAGATTGGCTTCTTAAAAATATTTTTGAAAATATAAGTTAATTGCTTAGTGAATAACAACAATACATGAACGTAAAATACCATGGATCATTGTGTAGCATACATATCATATTTAACGTAAACATGTGAGCACGACATACTTTTTTAGAGTTAACTTTCATAAACTTGAAGCTCACCTAGCCATGGCATAAATTTCTTTCCTAATCATAACATACATAGCTGGAAAATGTACAAACTCGGCAAACGTAGTAATACATATAGGTTATGCTAGGGCTCTTTAGGGCCTGAGATATCTGATTATAAATAATTTATTTAACATCTCGCATAATACCTTAGGACTATCTGGCTTGGGTTAAGATCCCTCCAAGAGGACCCCGAGTGTCATCATGATACATACTTGGAACATACTTCAGTTCATGAAAATCAAACATCCATGGGTTTTAATACATAGTATAATAGCCACTTGTATAAAAAATTAAAAGACATGGTTGTATAACATAATATAATCTTTTAATGCATCGAAAACATGGAAGCATTTCATATACATAGTACATATTGAAAATATTTTTGAAAATACATAATTTATCATGGCATCAATGTTACTCACCTCGATTCCGTGGTAGGCGTTATTAAGCCACGGGTCCCAAACCTATAAGGTATGAAAGCATCAATATATGTTTGATATGAATCGTTAAAAGAACGACTCAAACGGTTAATACTAACTCCCAACTAAAAACTTAGATAATCTGTGCTTACTCTAGGTCAAGGCTTTCGTAATTGAACCGAAAAGTTACAATAGGTAGTAAGGCCTAACACATTTGGGTACGAATAAAAAAAAATGTCCTGGAGAAAAGAACAAAGTTGTCTGAAAATAGCCCTGGCGTGCGAACGCTAGAACCAAGGCTGAAACTAGTGTTCGAATGCTAGGCTATAGGATATTTTCCGTTCAAACGCTGGGTTTGGCGTTCAAACGCTAAGGCAAAATGGTGGTTTTCAACTCTCTGGACTTTCAAACGCTGCACAGAGGCGTTCGAACGTTAGGGCTAAAATATCTAGGTATCGTTCGAACACTAAGAATACGTTGAAAGTGGCGTTCGAACTCTGAGACTAAATCAGCTACTTTTCGAACGCTAAGAATGCGTTAAAATTGGCGTTCGAACGCTAAGGCTAAATGACTATTTTCTTTACCTTGGCATTCAAATGCACCACAAAGGCCAAAATGGGCGTTCGGACGGCTAAGGGCAATTTACTCAGTCCGTCCGAACGCTTAGGGTCAGCATTCAAACTGGCTGCGAGTAGCAACAGAAAGCAATAGTTATACACTTTACCACCAACTATCCAACACACCAATACCCTTTCAATCTCAAAACCTTAAAGGTGAACCTCATTTGGCCACAATATTTCAAAAACAACTCCACAAACTCATCCCAACACAGTAGATCTAGGATTCTAAACCAATTAAAAACGTAACCATGAAAAATTTTGGTGTATTGTTTTCAAATAAAAACACGCCAATCCACTTTCAAAGGGGAGCTTGCGGCTTTCTAAAATCTAGGTCAATTGGGGCTCAAGGCGAGTCTTTAAACACCAATTTTAAAAACTTCCTAGATGCATTAATTAACCTAAAAACCCAATTTTCCTTACCCATACATAACACATATACATATAACTACATGCGCCAAGTTCTTTACTTTTTCGACTTAATGAAGCTTCCAAAGGCTTTCTCGATGGCTTGGAGCTTGATTTCCTAAGGTCCCTCCTCTTCTTATCTTTCTTCTCTCTTCTCGCTTCTTTTCGCGTTCCCTCTCTCTCCGAATGTATTTTTTTTTGCGTGTGTGTGTGGAAAGAGCTTGTGTATAGCATATATAAGTCAAACACATGGGAATTATTCCCATGTGCCCATCCCCTAAGCATTCTTAGTTGAAACCTTGCTTCAAATTTGTCATTTAGGACCACTTTAACTCAAACAAAAGCAATAGGACATTGATACTCATCATATTACAAATCACAAACTACGTTTGAATCAAAATCTTTTTTGCTATCTACGGCTGAAAATCCAATTTGGTTGATCCAAGGCTCATATTTCATCTCAAATTATTGTTCCCGCCCCCAACAAAAATATCATTTCCACTCTGTCCGTGCCATGCACGTGCAATAGGGAACGCTGTTATACTTTTTAAGAGCCCGGGAGTCTTTGGGTGTACTTCAGTTGGAATGGAGTAGAGAAAAGGTGAGAACCGAGTGACTGGCGGGGCGGGTAAGACCCAATGATTTTGTTTTGGTTGACTTTCACTTCAAAATTTTGAGGAGAAAATTATAAAAAATATCTCTAATTCTTTTGGAGGAGGGAGATATTGAACGAAAATTATGTTCTTTATAATGGTATTAAATTTTACTAATTATTAAACGTTAAAAATTTATTATTTTTTAGATATTTTTTATGATAAATCAAACTACTAAAAAAATACATATTATTTTCAAGGATAGTCTCAAAGAAAAAATTAACATTATAAACTATCCAACACATCAAAATTTTTTAAAAAATATTAAATTTGATCCATATTTTTTTTCTTTTAAAAAAACATAAGGTGGGAGCTAAAAAAAGGTATAAAATTTTATTCATAATTGTGTTATATAAAAATTTGGATGGGAAAGTAAAAATAAAAAAAAAAAGAAATCAAGGGGTATTAAACAGAATAAAATAAAAGAGGTTATTAAATTTTATCATAATTTTTATATAGATAAAAAATCAAAATAAAAGTAAAAAAAATAAAAAATAAAGGGAGTATTAAAAAAAAAGAATAAAGAGGTATTAAAAAAAAATAAAATGATTGAATGACAAAATTTAATTTGAGAAGATTGGAGAGGTAACAATGAAAGTCAATAAAAAAATATTATATACGAGGGGGTAGAGAGTTCAAGGGTAAAGAAAAACAACTCGCTTATATTAGTTTAGATTAGATAGTTAATTTTTGAGGAAGTTACTAAGAGCGACTTATTTGTGAATTGTTTTTATATTTATATTTTTCTGCGATGAAGAATCATCAAAAATTGATGAAAAATATTTTTATTTGTGTTGCATAGTGCCCGTGGGGCACGGACAATTATAGGCTTTTATAAGTTGTGTAATAAAAGCAATAAATAATTTTAGTTGGTTTTAAAAAGTGAGTGAGAGTAGAGAGGAATAGTGACTCAACAAAATTTGTTAAGGTATTGTTTTTACCACAAAAAATTATAAAATTTTGATCAATGATAAAAAAAGATTAAATATCTATATATAATAAGGGATTTAGTTTGAATCCAAAATTTATCTCTCGTATCTATGAATGCAATTCATTTTGAGTTGATCCAACGGCTCAAGATTTCAACTAAAATTATTTTTTTTCGCCCAAAACTATCACACTCTCTCTCTCCTCTATCAATTTCACTTTCTCTCCATGTATAACTCTCACTCTCTATACTCCCATCACTTTCACATTCAAAACCTTTTATAATTTTTTTAATATCCCTTTATTCTTTTTTTTTACTTTTACTTTCGAATTTTTGATAATTTTTTTGTATAAAAATTTATACCCCCTTTTTTTATTTTTTTTCTTTTGAGACCCCTGATTCTGTTGTATTTACTTTTTACTTCACTTTCGACTTTTTATATAAACAAATTCTTTTACTCCCACCTGATATTTTTTATAAAAGAAAAAAAATTGAATCCAAGATTTAATATTTTGAAAAATTTCGGTGGTTTATAGTATAGGTTATTGGGTATTCAAATTTTTTTAAATATCCTGTTCTTTTTTTTTACTTTCACTTCTGAATTTTTATATAAAAAAGAGAGAAGGCGGGAGGAGGAGAGAGTAAGGAGAAGGGAGGGCGAAAGGAGAAGGGGAGGGACGACGAGAGGGAGACAGTTAAAAAAGGAGGAGGGGGCGGAGGGAGGGGGGAATGGGAGGGGAAAGGGGAGAGGCGCAAATAATCAAGAAAAGAGAAAGAACGGCAACCAGCGAAAGGGGAAAAAAAAGAGAAACAGGGGAAGGCAAGAGAGAGGGGGGGAGAGAAAAATATAAGGTGTGAGTAAAAAAAATTATAAATTTTATCATAATTCTTTAATAAAAATTGGAAGTGGAAAATTAAAAAAAAACAAGATATGAAGGGGTGGTATTAAAAGAAAAAAAAGAAACGGGGTTATAAAATTTTATTTCATAATTGTTTTTTTAATATAAAAATTCTAGACGTAAAAGTAAAAAAAAATAGAATCAAGGTGGTATTAAAAAAAGAATAAAGAGGTATTAAAAATGACTAAAAGGACTGAATGACAAAATTATTAATTTGAAGAAGAATCGATCGCCACCTCGCAAATGTTGAAAAGTAAAAAAAAATACATCGAGGGGTTGGGGTTGTCAGAAAGGGGTGGGGGTTGTCAGACAGTGAAAAAAATAATTTCTTCTGGTAGTTTAGATAGATTAGTTATTTTAGAGTAGTTTAGTCTGAGAAGAAAAGTAACTGAGAGCTACCTTATTGTGGATTATTTTTTATTTTTTTTGTTCTTCTTCGACTGAGAATTATCAAAATTGATGATTTTTTTTTAATTTTTTTTGCGTAGTCCCGTGGGCACGGGCAATTACTAGTTAAATTACAATCTTAATTTATGAAATAAAAGGGCATTAATGAGTTTGGGGTATTATAGGCATGCTTATCGAGGACCGTTGTCAAAAATCATGGAAGTTTTCATCCGAAGCTTGGAATGGAATGGAAGATGTTCCGTTGGAAAAATCTCATAGAATTGTACAAATGCATGTCTAACGAGTGTTGCGAGATATAGACTTCAAGAGCTACAAAATGGACTAAGCGTACGAACACCCATTGCATAAAGAAACCAGCGTTTGAACGCTAGGAAGAGAAATTAGGAATTTACACTGGGCGTTCGAATGCCATAAACAAGCATTTGTCAGTGTTCGAACACTGTGAAGAAAAACTAGGAAATTATGATTACCGTTCGAATGCCAGAATTGCAAAATGATCAGCGTTCAAACGTTAGAAAGAAAAATGGAAGGTAAGAGTTCGAACACCTCTGTGCAGCATTCGACAATACCGAGAGTTAAAAAATATTTTTGTACTGAGTGTTCGAACGCCAGTTGAAAGTTCTTTAGAGATTCAAATACTAGCTAAAGAATTGCACTTACCGTTCGAAAGTTAGAATTGGCCATTCGAACGCCAAGAAGAAAACTGGGCAGACTCCTAATCCCTCTAGACTCGAAGTTTGTAAGCCTTATAACTTTCTTATGATGTTAGGAATTGAGCACATTATTTAGGGGTTTATAGCTTTTTAGCATAGAATGTCATAGATTCTTTATATTTTTTGTAAATCAAAACATTTAAGTACGTTTAATCAATTCAATTAAGTAGTATTCGTTTATTCGTGTTTGATTATAAGTTTTTCCGCCATTAATTTATATTTTTCAATTTTGATCATTCATATTAGCGTTTATATAACAGAATGCATTTCATATTTTACTATTCATGTTTCATAGCCATGTGTGGCTAGTCTCCCAACTCGGGATTGATTGTAAAGATCGATTGAGCATCGAGGATGAACATTGGAGGTAATTTTAATTTCACCGTAAGATCTTTTTGATATTTCTTCTTCTTCTCCATTCTAAATACTTTCAAAAACTTGGGTGTCCTATTATATTTGGTATCGTATATGCATAAATTGCTGCTTCAATATATATGCTGCCTTGTAACATTTATACATGAGTTGGGTTTAGTATATGCGCTACACAAATCGATGATTCACGACCATGATTATAACAACTAGATTTATTTTAGAAGTTGAAAATTAAAAGAACAATTGGTTTTAAAAGTTAAATCTTCTGAATCTGAGACTCACGACGTAGTCAAAAGATTTGAGTTATACGAAGCCTCCATTAGAATTCTAAGAGACTTGATTGGTTGGATCAGTAGATTCAGAATCCATTTTATTATAAACTGTAATTGCCGTACCCGCGGGCACTACGCAAAAAAAAAGAAAAATCTCTTAAAGTCAACCTTTTAAACATCAGACTTGTGTTAACATAACTAACTCAAACCAATATGTTCATAGCTAAACCATCAATTCAAGGCTCAATAATGTGAGTACAAAAAGTCCCCTCTAATACATTACTCTCTTATCAATAGCATGGAGCTCAACTTAAAAAATCCCGCCAAAATAAACTCATTAACCAAAATTTAAATCTGCTAACTAAACTTCTATCAAACATATTGAACTCAGCCAAAAATGAAAGAAGATACTTTATTTCCTTGAACATGCACAGTGCACTTGCATTACCCCTCCCATACCCTCCCATTTTAGCTAAAATTTTCATAAACAAAGACAATTAAATAATGTGAAAATTATTTCCAAACTATAATCAAACAAAAAGTATGACCAAATAAAATACCCATGAGCTGAAAAGTCCAATTAAGGGGTTATTATATTTTGTAATGGTGTGTGTATCCACAAAAAGAGAATATATATAAAAACTTAGGGCAAAATGATGGTTTCACTTTTATCCATTGATCAATCTAAAAACACCAAAATTAGGATTACAATGATATTGTCACCTCGTGTTTTCTTCAAGCAATTAGCCTACAAACCAACAACGAAAAGTCCATAAAGCCCAAATTACTACAAAAACTGAGACTGGGTTGAGAAAAATAAGCACTTTCTTGGGAGACTTGGTGCCCTTGGAGGGTATTTGGTTCCTTGGTGGCGCCTTATCGATCTTCTTCGGCAACAGCACTGGGTTAATTGGGGCAGACTCTGCCGGTGCGATG
>CM018906.1:19894287-19896787 GCA_009663005.1 Actinidia chinensis | reverse complement strand
AAGTTAGTTCCTAAAGTTAATATTAGGAACCGGAAACTAGATTACTAAAGTTGTGATGTATGTCAAAGGGCCAAAGAAATTAGAGATAATCCTATCGTGAAATAATGCCAGGCTATTTTGAACTCGTCATTAGTGATTTAAATGGGTCCCCTATAGTACTGTTTATTAATAGTGGTGCTTCGTTTTTTTTTGACAATTATGATGTTTTCTCGTGTCGTATGGATTTATTTCTTAATGTTGACAAGAAGAGGTTACTCTGTCTTAAAATGTTTTTTTCCCTGGTTGAACGAAATTTGGTAAACAGTAAGATGTTCCGAAGTGACATGGGACGGAATTCACATGCCTAATACCAATTTTTTCTGGATATTGGGAATTATTTTTCAAACCTCTTTGTACGGGGACACCTCAACAAAATGGTGGGTAGACGAATTCAACTATTTTAAATGTAGCCTCAAGCCTGCGGTTTCAGGGATCCTTGCCTATTGAATTTTAGGGGAATGTGTGTTGAACGGCTGGATTTTATTAATAAACGCCTCCTTGAGTTTAAAAGGAAAACACCTATATGCCTTGTATGGAAAAGAGCCCACTATTTCTCACTTACGTATTTTGGGGTCCTTATGTATGCACATACGAAAAACAAGAGATAAGTTTGCTAGTAGAAGTCTACGTTTTGTGTTTTTGTTGGGTGATCCATATGGACAAAATTGTTGGACATTATATGATTTAGAAAAAAGTTTTCTTGTGTCTCGTGATGTTGTTTTTCTGAAAGGAATGGTTTCCCTTTGATAGCACTTACAATTTGGCAAAACCGAATCTCTTCTTACCAAGGTAAAAATTATGGATTGAATGTTCACCCCACGCTTGAATTAAGGGGGTACGATGTAATTGTTATGCCTGTCATGAGTAAGACGAAGGAGAGGGACTGAAATTGTGACGACCCGACCCTCCGGGCCGTTAATTAATTACCTAAATCGTGTCGTATTTTTCTCAATACAATCAGAGCACTATTTTCTTCAAATATTCAATAGTCTCCAAATATTATTTTTACATGTCTCCAAATGTAAATAATCAAAAGATCAAAAATCTTCAAGTATTTCCACTCGACCCATCTCATACTAGCGCGAACTCCCCACGTCCTCCTGAAAATCATTTTAAACAGGGAAGGTATACATACACAGGAATATGCTCAACGAACATAATGGCTCAACACAAATGTCAGAGTCAGCACAACAAAATCAATATTTCATCAAAATCTCATACCAGGTCTTTCCTTCCTGATACATGACTCGTGATCAGGGGGCCCTCCATCCACTTCTCCCTACTCTGGCTTTTTTCCCGGTCCTGTGAACTATTGGAGGATCCACTCAGTACATGTATCATTCCATTCCATAGCATTTAGCCATCAAACATAACATCATACATATCACTATGCAACAAAATACCATGGCATTTCAATAGATCGACACATCCTCAAGAGAATACAAAATCGATAATTTAGAAAAACCTCCGAGTTTAGAAAGCATATTGTCATACCTCTGCTTACCTCAAATTGAAATTAACACCATTAATATGAAATCTGCTCCCATGATCATAATACTAACATTTACTTTGATCCGCATCATCCCACCGTGATCTACACCATGTCCTTTCATTATCAAGACAATCACACCAATAATTTCTCCCATCTCTCATTCTTTCAGCACATCATTGCCTCTCTCTATTTCTTTTTTTTTCTTTCTTCCTCTCCTCTCCGTTCTCTCTCCTCTCTATCTTTCTTCAGACTCTTCTCTTCCTCTCTTCTATCCTAAACTTAAACAACCTAACAAAACATAATCATTATTTTCTTTTCTTCTCTTTATTCTTTCTCCTTTTTCTTTCTTTTCTATTCTATTCTTTTTTTTATCTTGGTCTTTCGCTGAAAGGTTGTCCACTAATGAAAAAATTACACTTTTGTCCTCCATCTTTTATCAAAATATATGACATTATTTTAAACTTAAATATCTTCTTTAATTTTAACCCAAAGTATAACATCGTTGCAATTATAACCCAAAACATAAAATCTAGTTATTACATAAATCATGGCATGCACAAAATAATGGACATCATGAGGATCAGGACAGATTTTGGGCAGAGGTCTCAAACGCCAGGACTGGCTCGCTTCAAAGATTATTCATGGCACACCATTCAGAAATTGAGTCCATCGACTCTGTTTTTTTCAACTGCACCATGGCATCCGCAGGTACACCCTCCTCCCATACCACATATGTGAATTGTGATAATTTTTTTTATGCGACATAACCATTTTCTCGCAGCTTGCAAGCAGAATTGTAACCCCCCACCAATACTATTCTGAAGCCGTGAAAGACGGACGCTGGCGAATAAGCAATGCAGTCGGGGATCGATGCCTCGAAATATAATACCTGGATTGTAGAAAATCTGCCAAAGGAGAAGGCTTTGGTTGTAAGTGGGTATACAAGATCAAGTTCCTAGATGGATACAT
>CM018906.1:19869722-19879187 GCA_009663005.1 Actinidia chinensis | reverse complement strand
ATAAAATTAAAATAAAATAATATATTTATTTATTATATTCATCTAAATACGGTGTGTGGGTGTCGGTGTAATTGGAGAGGATAGAGATTAAGCCTGAGAACGAGAGAGGAAGAGAGGGAACAAAGAGGCAAACAGCTAAGGGAAGAGCAGAGAATTTAATTAGATAATTCAAATTCTTTCTCCCTTCCTTGCTAATTCTGATATTTTTAAATCTTATTTAGAGCAACCCATTTTTAGTGTAACTAATCTGTCCAGATCTCACCAAAAATTTTATCATGGTGAAATCCTTTCTGGAATCCAATTTCGTATGCAAAATGAAATACGATTTTTTAACTTACCGGAATCAATAGAGTATTTTGGACACAACTTCTCTTCATAACGATATCCGTTTGATTTGGGGGGATTCAATTTTGCTATGAAAGATATTTAAATTCTCCAAGTGTTTCAATGGAATACAATTTTTTTTTCATGATTCAAGTTTAAAGGGTCGAAACAAACTTGAAAGTTTTTTAAACGATAAGAAAAACGGAATTAAGTTATGTTTTTATTTCGAACCCACTGTTGATATTTTAGCTAAACTTCTTCCTACAAAAATATTTTTCTTGATTCAAGTGTCAAAATTAAAATATTTTTAAAATAAACCCCAAATTATGGGAAATAAAATTTTGTAAACAAAAAAATTTTTTTTTAAATCCAAAATTTAAATGGCCCAAAATAAGACTTGCAAGTCTGAACAGAAAAACTGAATTCCTTAATTTTTCAGTTCAGCAAGTTTTGAAAGAATTTTTCAACTAGTTTAGGCTTTCCCAAAAAAAACCTTTTTTTTTTTTTTAATAACCAAACATGTATGGTTTGCCTATTACTTTGAAACCTAAAGACTAGTTACATAGATAAATCTTAAGAAAAGAATAATTAATCGTAATAATTCAACAAAGGAAATGTAAGGAAATCGATCCGATTAGCCCTAAGGGAAATAAGACGAACGAGTTTAAACAAAATACCCAAGCAAGCAATGTTAAGTAACCTTAGAGCTCTAAAGTAATATAGTAAATTACTTTTTGAATGCTATGAATAATAATGCATGAAATTATGTTTATGTTATGGCAAATTTTTCAAATCCATGAAAGAGATAATGAATCTTTTAAAAAGATTTTTTGTATATATATGCCTATGTAACTCACATTATTTCTACTTTCGGAAAGGTCTCTCTCACGCCCGCATTCCCCGACTCACTGGTTGGAAATCACGTGTTTAACACAATCAACACACCCCGACTAAGGATGGAGGTCAATAGTGCAATAATGTACTGTTTCCCAAGAATTATGTTACCGTCGGATATAGTCAAAATACAAGTACAAGTATAAATTTTTGACACGTTATTGCGAAAGATTAGAATTTTTTTTATCATTCTCCACGCTATGTTATGTTATATGCAATCTACCAATGGTATTTTATATTTGATTATGTTAATAAAACGTATGTTAGAGGATTATGGTTAAATCTCTAAAGCAAATTTGCTTAGGATAATTATTGTTTGACAATATTCAGGTGATAAGGAAAGCAATGAGTAAAATATTAGAACCATGTTAGGTATAAGAAAAACGATGTATGTAGTCAAACTAGTCCGGATTTAGAAAGTCCGATAAAGCTTTTTTGAATATGTAATTGTATTGAAGTATGTATGAATGTTAAAAGACAGGTATAATCTCTCTACTACCTTCATGAGCATGTATTTCAAATGAATGAATTTAAATATTGAGTTTTAATTGACCTTTAAAAAAAAATAAATTTATATTTTCGCTTCCGCACACGAAAGTTTTAAGAAAAAGAAACAAAAAAGTTTTAATAAGAACATTTTTATGAAGAAAAAAATAGAGTAACGACGGCTTCGATTCGCCGGACCACGTGGGCTCGGGCTGGTCGTTACAGAATGGTATCAGAGCCCAACGGTTTATAGACTTGTAACTATGTCTAAGGTATGATCACTACGTAAATTAAGTTTGAGCAATATACTCTGCCGCATGCTAGAAGACTATATGATAACGATATATTTATAAGTGTCGCCCTCTCTCAATGTTTGTCTCACGTTCGGTCTTATGTGTTTTAAATAGACTCATGGCAACAATGAGTGCGATGATGAAACGTGGTGTAAGAGGAGGCGCAACCCCGAACCCTAATAAGAAGTGTATACTTGGAAGGCTTATTCAATGCCTCCTGGAACACAATAAATCACCTTCCCCCAGGGTGTTCCCCAACGATCCAGCAATTTTCCGCAACCTAAATGCCCCCAACGTTTGCAGGGCACGACCTGATGTCCCGAGTTGGCCATGCGTTGGCCTATAAATATCAAAAAGACTTTAACACATAATTCGAATGCACTATGCCCCAAGGTTAGTTTTCGCTGCCTACATGTTTTGTGGGGAGAGGCCAAATGAATGTGGCTAACTCCCGTTCGGAGAGGGAGCCCCAAACTACTTGGGAGAGGTTTTTTTCAGCATTTTTCGATGAAAGTATTTTCCACAAGCACTGACGTCAAAGCACTCAAGGTTTATTCACTTAAAAGCAAGAAGTCATGACCGTGGATGGGCCTTGAGGCCAGTTCACGGAATTGGCCGCGATATGCCCCCCGTATATGGTGACATCGAGGAAAAAGAAAGCAATAAAGTTTAAGTATTGTTTGAGAGGGAACATTCAATAGTCTACTGGAGTCGCTTCGTTTGCCTACGTATCAAAGTGGTTAATTGTGCACTCCTAGCTGAAAAGGAGTAACAAGAAATATAAGCAAGATCGGAAACATAAGAGGGAAAAATAGAAGGCATCCAAGGGACCGTGGAAGTCAATTGCAATTCAATCCAATAAGTTCAAACATTGGATATGAGGCAAGAACAACTCATCGTCATCATCATACAAAGGAGCTTAGCCAACATTGTTCTTAAAGTGGGGGAATTTTCCACAATGGACCGTTGTTATGCAGTGCGAGAGCTTGTTTCAATTGTGGCCCAACAAGGCCATATATCAGGACTGTCCCCAAACATCACATCTTTCACGGCCTAATTGTCTTTCCACCCCAAACCCATCCCCCAACCTGTTTCAAAGACCCACTTCTGCTCTCGAAGGGTCAACTTCAACAGAAGAGTATTGCACTTGTACCTGGAGATGTACAAGCCCTTCACCTCTGTGAATCCTCCAGTATACTCCACCAATCGTCCTATCTCTCAATGTTAGATAGATTCGGTTCCATCAACCAACCCTTTTTGTACATTTACACCTTGTTTTTTGGGCTACTAAATTGTCTTACTCCTCTCCACCCTTTGAACTTTACTTACATGGTTTCAAACCCCATCTAGAAATTTCCATGATAAGTTCACATAATCTTTTTAGGGAATTGTGAAATTCCCAAGTAACCTATGAAACAATCCCTTCTTCATGTCAAACCTAATTTCCTTAGACATCCAACACTTTGATGTTATTTTGGGATGGATTGGTTAAGCTTCAAGTTATGCCCACCATCGATTGTGTGAACAATAGTAAATTTTCAATTCCTATGGCACCCACAGCTATCATTTGAAGGAGAGGTGGTTTTCCCACCACCTTTACCTCAATCATCGTATATGCATGCCACGTCGGTTGCTTTATGAAGGGAATGCCCAAGATTTAAAACGTTTGCCGTCCATCATAGATGCACACCCAAAGAGATCAACCCATCTGTATATCCTAGTTTTTTGTGAAAAAATTTCTACGTATTTTTGTCAGATGATCTTGGTTAGTTGCCCTCCTGTAGAAGTGGAATTCACCATGACTGCTTAAGTTCCTTTTCCGTAGCTCTTCATTTCAAAGGCACATCACAGAATGTAAAAACCCTGTTGACTTAAAAAGAGTTAAAAACTCAATTGCAAGAATTGTTGGAATAAGGGTTTTTTTCACCATTCCGACCAGTACATCAAACCTTGGGGTGGCCGCCAGTTTTTTGTTTTGTGAAGAAGAAGACGGCTTTCCATGAGATTGTTGCTCGATTATAGAGACTTGAATCGAGTTCAACCAAAAGACCAAATCCTTACCCCCGGATCGAAACGATCTATTTGACCACTTCAGGTGCCCAGTAAGTTTCTAAGATAGATCTTCGGTCAGGATATCAACCAACTGAGGATCAAGCCAGAGGATATACCAAGCCGCAACCCGTAAACCTATGGACCTACGCAATTCTTAGTGATGCCACTTTTGGATTAACCAATGCCCCCCGTATCTTTGTTCATGGGATCTAATGAATCGTGTTTCAAGTCCACCCGACGATGTCATTTTAGTTTTTATTAGACGACATCCTCAGTTATTCCAAGAATAAATGATGAACCCATGAGCGACATCTCGATAGCTTTTACAACAATTAAGGGAGGAAGAAACTTTTTTGCGAAGTTTCAAAAAGTGTCGAGTTTTGGCCTTTTCGAGTATTGCCCCTTTTTGGACATATAATTTCAAAAGGAGGTAATTTTCTGTTCGACCCACAGAAATTGAAGCCTTCGTGAATTGGGCCACGACCCCACAATGTTACAATGATCAGAAGCTTTTTGGTAACTCGCCAGGTTATTATAGACGATTTGTGCAGACTTGTTCACAACTAGCGACAACCAATGAAAACAAGATTGAAACCGAAGCACGTGACTTACAAGTGGGAAATTGCGAATTGTGAAGACAGTTTTCAAGAGTTGAAGAAACGGTTGAATATCGGCCCCCTCCTATTTCTGAACTCTACTCCACGAAGGTGGTGGCTATTTGATTTTTAGCGATGCCTCGCTTAAGAACCTTGGGTGTGGTTTTCTGATGCAAATGGAAAAGTGATTGTTATGCCTCACGACACTAAAGCCTTATGAAGAAAGAAACTAACCCCACCCACAATTTGGAACTTGCAACAGTGATTTCTTTTGGCCCCTCAACACAAAAACAAAATTTGGCGTCATTTAATGTATAATGGGAGATCCTGTGAGATTTACAAACAGAATCAAACAAAGCCCCAAGTACATTTTCACCCAAAAGAAACTCAACCAATGCGGTAGCGACGTTGGTTTTGGAACTTATGAAAAGGACTCACGATCTTTAACTATTCTTTACCACCCCAGTAAAGCAAATGTTGTAAGTGGAAAAGTTAACTCAGTCGGAATTTTTTTCGGAAAATTTAAGGTACAATGATTCAACAACCCCAACCCAACACTAACAGAATATTTTTTAGGACTTATGTAGAGATCGTGTCTCACAAGGATATAATATTTTATAACGCTCTTTAAAACGGGAGCCCACTATCAATTGATAGGAATCAAGGCAGCGCAAATGGATGATAATCATTTGGAGTAAACTCCGTGACGAGTGGAGCAAGGAAAAGCCAAGGAATTTTTTTTCTTTTATTGACAGCGTTTTGAGAATTGAAGGAACAGATTTGTTTGTACCAACGTGTTGTTTTTTTCGCAGAAATTCGCAACAAATTTTAAGTTAGCAAGCCCATAGTTCTAAATTTTGGCTATTCAACCCAGGATGCACCAAGATAAAACCATATTTGAGGGAAGTGGGGGGGGGGGGGGGAAATTTTGGTGGCCAAGCATGAGAAAGACGGTTCAAGGTATGTAAGCATGGTGCATTCAATGTGAAAAGAGTAAAAAGTGGAACAACCAACGTCCAGGAGGACTACTGACTTCCCTTCCCATTTTCCAGAATGGAATGGAAACCCTTACGATTGATTTTGTCGTAGGGTTAACCACGTTCTAATAGATGGGACTATAACCATTTTGGTATTGTCGACCGTCTCACCAAGTTCGGCAAACTTTCTTAGCTCTGAAGTATTACGCACAAGATGGGATACACTTCCAACCTATAACATAAATGAATCATTCGCCTTCAGTAACACCTGTGTCTAATCATATCAAATCGCAACCCGAATTTGGTTTCCCAGTTTTGGAAAGTTTTTTGCAAGTGGCTATGGAAAACTCATGGAATTTTAGTTACTGTACTGTTTTTCACCCCCTTCAGACCGACTGACAATCGAAGAGTAGTATTCAAGAATACTGGAAGATTTGTTACGCTATGCATGTTGACTTCAAAGGAGGTTTTGGCAAGAACATTTACCGTTATAGAATTTGCTACAACAACATCTCAAAGCGATCAAATTCAGATGGCCCCTATTTGAATCATTGTATGGAAAGAAAATGTCGAATCCCCTAATTTTGTTGGAACTGAAGTTGGGATGGAATACCTTTTCCTAGGTCCTCAATTGGTACAAAACCACAGAAGATTGCTTTGATACAACAACAATTCGGTAACCGCCCCTAGTCGTCAAAAGAGCTAGGCCGACAGCGTAGGAAAGATTTTAGAATTCTCACAAGAGATCACGTATTTTTGAGGTAAATCCCCATCAAGGGTATCATTCGTTTTTGGGGAATGAGGGAAACTTGAAATCCAACCAACGTTTAAATTGGGGAAACCGTTTGAAAATTCCTGGAGAAGGTGGGGCCCCCATTTGCCCCTTTCGCCTGTCCCTGCATCCCCGGAATTGGCAAAATGTTCACAATGTTTTTTTCACATGTTCGATATTGAAAAAGTAAATGGTCCTTCACCCAAGCCCACGTTAATTGGAATACCAACCCTTGGAAATACGAGAAGATTTTGTCCGTATTCGGCACCCATTCAAATTTTTGTGTTTTAGACCAACGCGAATCAAGTGCTCGGAACAAGGTTATCGCTGTAACAATTTTTTTTACTGGCGGAAATCACAATAGAAGAGTCCGACATGGGAGAGAGAAAAGACGAAATGAGAACAATGCTAATCTTTTCTCTCAATGTACTTGTAAAAACAAAATTTTAGGACACACTTTTTTAAGGATGGAAGAAATGTAATCATCCCTACTCTTAATAACTTATAGGTATTTTCAAAAAAAAAAAAGAAAATACAAACTTTTTTGTAATTTCAATTAGACATTTAATTCGTTTATGGGGTTTTTAAATTGAAAGATTTTATAACTGTTGGAAATAAAATTTAAGGGAATATTCAAGTTAAGAGGGCAAAGTGCAATTTGATTGAAGGGACAACGGGACAGATCCGTTAATTCCCCCTTTCGATGAAAAAGAAAAAGAAAAAATAATCAATAAAAACATCATTATGAATGTTTACCAAAAGAAAAGGAAAAAAGAACAGAAAAAATCTAAATAAAATAAAAATAATAAATATTATTTAATATATTCATTATACGTGTGTTGGGTGTGCGGGTAAGTGAGAGAGAGAGAGCGTAGCTGAGAACGGAGAGGGGAAGATAAGGTAACAGAAAGAGAGAACTCAACCTAGGAAGGGAAGATAAATTTAATTGAGGTAATTCAAATTCTTTCTCCACTTCATTGCTAAATCTGATATGGTTAAATCCTAATTATAGCCAACTCATATTAGTTGTAAATAAATCGTCAAGATATCCCAAAAATTTTAATCATTTTAAAATCTTTTCTTGAATCAATTTCGTATGCAATTGAATACTATTTTTTTACTCCTGTATCAGGTAGTAAGTAATTTGGACACACACTTCTCCTCCATACGATATCCGTTTGATTTGATTCCAAGTGTGCATAAATGAAAGAATATTTAAAATATCTACAAGTTTTTTAAATGAAATAACAATATTTCCCAGTTTGTCAAGTTTAAATTAAAAAGTCAAAACTAGACTTGAAAGTACGATTAATAAAAAACGGAATTAAATTTATGGTTTTTTTTTTTCGAACCCACTTGTGATATTTGTAGCCATAACTTCTTCATACGACAACATTTTTAGTTTTATTCAAGTGTCAAAATTAAATATTTTAAATACTACAAATTTAAAAAAGGGAAAATAAATATTTTTTAAATTCGAAATTTACATGGCCCAAACCCAAACAGACCTTGCAAGTCTGAACAAAAACTGAAGTCTAAATTTTTTCAGTTCAGCGATTTTAAAAATTTTTCAACTAGTTTAGGCCTTTATAAAACTTAATTTTTTTTTTTAATAACCAACATATAAAATGGTTTTAGCCTAGAAACTTGAAAACATAACTTAATTTTACATAATAAATACTTAAGAAAATATAATTTAACGTAATTAAATGTTTCAACAAATGGAAATGTATAGGAATTCGATCCGATTAGCCTAAGGAACAAAACGAAAAACGTGAGTTTTTAAACACAATACCCCAAGCAAGCAATGTAAGTAACCTTGACATCTCTAACGTAGAGTAAATTTAACGTTTTGATGATGCTATGATAATCTGCTGAAATTTATGGGTTATGTTTTGCAAACAAATCCAAGGGTGGAATATAAAGAATATGAAGTCTTTTTGAAAAGATTTTTGTTGGTTAATATGCCTATGTACCATCATGTTTCTACCTTTCGGAAGGTAACTCGGCCGACAGTATGCCCCCGACTCAAGGTGGTGTGGGAATCACATATCAACCGACTAGGATGGTAGGTCATGTGATAATTCAAAATGTTTTCAAGAATTATGTTTGACTCGATTAGTTCAAAATACAAGTACAAGTAATGAATTTGAAACAATTATTGCTAAAGATAAATGTTTTTTATCATTCTCCACGCTTATGTACTTTATATGCACTCCATGGTTTTTAATGTTTTTTGAATATGTTGATAAAACCTATGTTAAGAGATTATGGTTATACGCTAAGCAAATGTTTTTCTTAAGAAATATTATTTTTGAAATATTTCAGGTGAATAAAGGAAAGCAAGTGGAGGTAAATCTTAGAACCATATTATGTACTAAGAACAACGAATTTCTGTAGTAGAGTCCGGAACTAGAAAGTCGATACTTTTTTGAATGTATGTAAATTGAGTAATGTATGAAATGTTTAAGACAGTAACAAGTCTCTCATCTCTAAACTAACCGTCATGGGCCATGTATTCAAATGAATGCATTTTAATATTGAGTTTTAAATTGACTTTAAAAAAAAATAAATTTATATATTTCGCTTCGCACACGAAAAGTTTTAAAGAAAAGAAAAAAAGTTTTGAAGAAAAATTTTTATGAAGAAAAAAAAAATAAGAGTTAACGACGCTCGATGCCGCGCGGACAGTGAGGCACGGGGTGGTCGTTACATCGGAGCCTCAAAGAGATAGTGGCGAATAAGGGCGACCTACTAGGCAGATGTCTAGGTAACCCTATAAGGTTCTTATCATTTAGGAAATGACAAAGGAAAAACAAATTAATGATACAAAACCCAAGGGAAGAGTTCCACCATGACAGTGATGGTAATGGAAGAGGAATTGTTTAATTTAACACAATTATGTAAAATAACACATTGATAATATCTATGAAACTTATGCAAAATAATCACAGAAAACTTTGCACTTGCATGATAAAAAGAATAAAATCAATTATTTGAGTTAGATCAAAAGCCTCATAGACAGTAAATTATCATCCAAAAAATTCTAACCTATTACAAAATACCGATTG
>CM018906.1:19859722-19864722 GCA_009663005.1 Actinidia chinensis | reverse complement strand
TGTGGATACGATCTGACCTTCCGAGTATTATGTGCACCTGGTAGGTTCCTACGCTGGGAAATGAATTAAGATAGATAAAGATGCACCAAAAAAGTGGCAAGCAATTTTTGGCGCCCCCCCGTTGCAGGGTGGAGCTAAACGCCAAGTTTGAGTACTTGTGATTTTATCACAAGTGTAGTAAGTATTAAATTTTTTGTTTAATGTTCTTTTGAAAAAAAAATAAAATGAAATGATGCCTTTTGATTTTAATTTTGTAGTACCACAGTCCAATCAAGTTTGGGATATAAACATCATGTTGTGTCTACATATTCACCTAACTTCCCTTGGTCGAGGAATTGCTGTACACTGGAAATCCCATCATGATTAACCTCAACAGGGCACAAGGGAGTCTATGGACAACAAAATTTTGCAATATCTATAGTCCACTGAGGTCGTATCCTTTATTCCAAATGTGTATCAGCCTTCCCAAAATCCAAGCTTGAGGAAAATATGCAGTCTTTCCGTCAAACCCAACGAACATTGTGGCCCCAGTCCAACATGAGGAAGTTGTGTGGCAATGAGCCATGTCCATATGCTCTAGTCATAGCCACTTTGTGAACTGAATGTCCAAAGCTCGTGAGTTTCAAGAGAGTTTGTGCAAAAATATGTCAATAACTACCCAAGGATGCTTGAATTCTAGTAGGGAACAATTTATCCTCGTTACACTCAAGAAAATGAGGGGGGAAACTCACTAAAATTCCTCTGGGACACAAGAACCTTGGGAGGACGACTCTAACACTTTTGTCCAACCGATTCCAGTTAATGCCCTTCTGAGCAGCCTTGCCAACATTACTATCCTCCGTTACTTCTAGAAAATCCAGATGTAGAGGGAATAGATATTGCAAACTTAAAGATATGAGGCTAGCATTAAACATTTGCGTCCACTTGTCAATCATTGCAAAAACTAGAATCCAAGTAGAATAAACTAGTTCACCAGTTTAATGACACAGAGCAAGAGTATTGACTCAAGCGCAATAGGAACCAATAGGGAGGGTAGAGGACCATAGTGAAAGGCATAACGGGTGAATTTGGGAAACAGAGAACGAACTCAACGTTTGAAATGAACATATCAGTGAGGCCACAAAAACCTGAACACAAGAACTGATCACACCACTAAAGAAACTTACTCAATTTGGGGATAAAGTTGAGTAATGTAGTCCAACTAAATACTTGCATTGATGTAGAGCAAATCGATATTCTTGGTTTGTTGAAAATTTTAATTGGGTTGTGGATCCTGATTTTGTACAACAATCAACAAAAACTAAAAATATGCTAATTGAAAATGGACTAGTGGTGGGAATATAAATGCTAAGGCTCAGAAAAAAAATAAAAAATATCCAAGTATTTGATTTAATAGGGAGGTCAAAATAACAGTTTTTCCAAAGGGTCTAAACTGGGATCATTTGCTACATCACTTCCAATTGGATAGTGGTGTTCTTACATGGAAAACCACCCGAGATTGATGTTAGTTTTCTTATATGTAGTTTAAAAATTTTCTATTTTGCTTTATACCATGCTATATTAAACTGCACTTTTTGATAGGTGTGCTAAACATCCATTTTATAGAAAATTAACATTATGTGCAGTCCCAAGAGGGACTAAAAGACCCACAGGGAATGAAATGACAGAAGTCAAACGGTCGGGACAGCAAACGGTAGGACCAGGGAACGATCGGACTAGGTCAGCAGAAGAAGTCCGACCGGCGAACTAGCTGAAACCGGTCGACTAGGTGGCAGAGCAACTGAGGTACAGGCATTGCACTAGTTGACGAGATGTTATGCTCACAGGTGACCTCGTCCATTTTATTTATTTTTGTTCCGTTGTTGCATGAGGACAAGCACAATTCAAGTTGGGGGGTGGGGTTAGTTTTATAGCATATTTTATTTAAATAGATAATTAGTATAAAGTAGTTAAAATTTTTGAATTTTTTGGTCAATTTTTACTAATCAGTGGTTTAAGGATATATTTGACTCTAAGCATTGATATGTGAATTATAAAAATCTGGTTTGATACTTAAAATTTAATTTCAGCTTTTGTAGAATGGGCCATTTTTACGTAACTCTAGGTATAAGCCAATGAAACCAAAGTTGAAACTTAATATGTATTCATGGAAATCTTAATAAAGATCAAGTTTTGATAGCATACCACTTTGAGCCCTCTTTTTGTTGTGAGAACATAAGAATTCTTATTAAACAGCATAGTAGTTATATTTGGGTTCAAATATATTCATTTCGTGATTTATGGCCATTTTAGGGATGATTGATACAATGGCATTCTTTTATTATAAGACCACAATTTGAGTCAACTCCTTATGCACCTCGTTGAGATATACACTTGAGAAAAACTTTAATTCTCAAGCCTAGAGTAACAGGGTTGAGGAGATGAAATGGTGATATGATAATTGGGGTTGGATTAACGTTGTGTTGTTTAAAATATGACATGTAAAGGCACTGTGTTAAAAAAAAAAATAAATAAATAGAGCGATTCAGATAAAGAGCACAGGATCAGGCACACTGCCCCGAGCTTCAAATTCCCACTCTGTCAAAAAGTAGGGATAGAACGGAATAGAAACGTGAAATATGAAGAAAAAAGGGAAGGACCTGATGATTAAAGACGCTGATTTGGGAATATGTCACGATATGTGGTCTAGTAGTAGTAGTATTAGTTCATTGGTGTTGACTGATAGCAAAATTGGGGAAAAATCCACACAACATCATAAAAGCTTGTCATCCCTTTGTGGTCTAACCCGATTTTGGTACAAGGTCATAAAAGCTAAAAAAGTCCATGTTAAACTCTAATGTGCCCTTGGGACTGATTTGAATAAAAAAATTCCTTTATAAACTTGCTATGCCTATAATTTTGTATGTTCTCTTCCTTGTGGGACTTGGCCTAAATTTAAAGAAGAAAAATTTTATTTTTTTTTGAGTACACACCCAATTGAGGCTTTTAAGTTAAAACTAATGGAATAGATAGATAGAATGAATTACAACGTTTGCTTGACTAGTGAAGAGGTATACAATACTTGGGTTTATAGTAATTCGACCCTATAACTAAGAATTTTTAATTTTTGTATCTTTCATGTGTACTTAAAATTTATGTGCATGCCATTTTACAAATCGTCACAACCACTGATAAAGTAGAATTTTTTTAAGCTATCCTAATTGCTAAGGGACTAGCAAAACTTAAGTTGGGGGGTATGATAAATACAGAAAACTAACCTATTTTTTTTATCAATTTGTAATTATGGTAGAACAACTTCTGCACTCAACCGTTCATAAAAGATAAAAACATCATTTATAAACCAAAGCTCAATTAAAATATCCAAAGCATGTCAAATCATCCCAACAATTATCCAAATAAACAATAACACATAACAGAATCCAATCAACAAGAGTTTTAGACCGCCAATTCATGAAATAAAGTCAAGCATAGTCTAAACCTGAAATACAGCACAATAACATTATTAGTCAATTTCTCCAATATTTTTAGCATCTTTTTATAATTTTTCTCTATTCAATTAATTATATGTTGCACACAGAGTGAAAAAGAATTTTGCGGTAAAACAAGTAAAAGATGCATATTATGGACTTTCTGACCGGCCAGATAATCCCACCGGTCCAGAAAAAGAATCATAATCCAAACCGCCTTACCTCCGACGTTCCCAGAAATTCTGACCGGTCGAGAATGTGACAGTGGCCGATTTGAGATCACTTCACCAAGTTTCTGACACTTAAGTGTCATGATGAATGTCATGATGTCCGTATTTGCAGTCCAAAGCATGTGGGAAATCCAAAGTCACACAAAATGGGTCCTTACCCCCTCTCCCTCTCTCACGCGGCCGACTCTCTCTCTCTACCATATATATGTATATTATATATATATATATATATATAAATATCTAAGTATAGATATTTAGTATAGATATTTATAGATGTATGTATATTATATATATATAATAATAATAATAATAATAATAATAATAATAATAATAATAATAATAAAAAATATCTAAATTTTCTCTCTATAAATAGAAGAGAGAGTTTTAAGTTTTTTTGGTTAGATATTTTTAGTCTCAAGTTTATTTTTAGGAGCGCTCCTCCTAGTTTAATTTAAGTTTTGATTAAATTAGATTAGTCCTAGTTAAAGTTTCAAACACTTGTACTTAATTTTGTCAATTCAATTATTTCTATTAGTTCAATTATTTTAAATTTCAATTGTCTCCTGTATGGCTGGGTTTATCGCTTACTTTATGCTTTATTTACTTAATGTCCATTAAATTCACTTACAAACTTGTAACAACATTAGAATCAATATGATAGGCTAAATAGTCATTGGCTTGATTTAAATACAAGATTTTAATTTATCTATGAAACTAGTTCTTTCTTCTCTTGCCAAACTTAAAGATTGTTTAATTGATCAATATAATACAAAGCTCAAACTGAATTGTATAAATCTAAGATTATGTTTATACAAGATCCCTTTTTGTTAACTAAGACTTTTCAATTTGCATTCTAAGGTTTGAAACTGTACTAAAATTATTGTCAATTTTCAAACATATTTTTAGATACAAAGTAATTTCATTGCAAAACGTTTTCATCAATCATTACCTTTGACAAATTGATTGAGTACAAAGACAAGAAAGACCCTAGGAAATCTAATGAAATCATAAAAATCAGTATTTAGATCACCCATTTTCTTTATATTTATAATCCTTACTTTTCATTTCCTAATCTGCTAAAAATCACAAAATACTTTATTTTTATTCATTACTTATAACAACAAAAATACTCAAATCTTGGCAACCCACTCTCTGTGGATACGATCTCGAACTTCCGAGTATTATGCCTGCACTGGTAGTTTTCCTACGCTGGAACTGAATAAGATAGATAAAATATCACCGAAAATGGCAAGCAAACGCCTAAACTCCCTAGTCATCCTCCTCCTCCTCATCATCGTTCCTC
>CM018906.1:19822222-19842222 GCA_009663005.1 Actinidia chinensis | reverse complement strand
TAAGGCCTGGCACCCTAACGGATACTATGCCAAAAAAATAAAAAATCTATTTTCATCAAATTATGATTCGTCATCGTAGAAGAACAAATAAAAAATAAATAAAAAACAATCACAAATAAAATAGACTCTCAATAACTTTCTCCGAAAAATTAACTAATCAATTTAAAAACTAATATAAGATAGATGTTTTCTCACCCTGACATCTCACCCCCTCGCTGTGACCTTTTTTTTACTTTAATTTTTACAATTAATTTTTCCAAACTACAATTTGCTCATCAACCATTTTTTTAGAATACATCTTATTCTTTTTTAATATCACATTATCTTGTTTTTTACTTTCACTTCTGAATGTACTATATAAAAAATAATTATAATAAAATTTTAAACCCCTTTATTTTTTTTCTTTTAAGACCCTTGATCGTTTTTTCTTTTTATTTTTACTTCTAATTTTTTATATAAAAATTATGATAAAATTTTATAATTTTTTACTCCCACCTATGTTTTTTATAAAAGAAAAAAAATATGTAGATCAAAATTTTAATATTTATAAAAAATTTTGATGGATGCTAGTTAATATTATTTTTTTATTAAGACTCTCCTTGAAAATTAATAATGTATTTGTCCGTAGTTTGATTATCATAACATTACTAAGAAAAAATAATAACTTTTAAAGTATGCAATACGAGCCCAGTAAATTAAACATTATATTAAAACCTAAACTTCCCATCAATATCTCCTCCAAAAAAAATTATATATTTTTTTATAATTTTTTTATATGAAAATTCGTAAGTAAAGTAAACAAAACAACAACAAAGAACAATGAGTATAAAAGAAAAGAAAAATAAGTGCGTTATAAAAATTTTATAAAAAACAATTATATAAAAATGTGACCCCCAAAGTAAAAAATAAAACCAAAAAGAATAAATGGATATTCAAAAAAAAGTATAAAAAGGTTGAATGTGAAAGTGATGGGAGGAGGAGAGTGAGAGTTATGAGTGCCGAGAGATAAAGTGAAAGTGATGGAGGAGAGGAGAGGAAGTGAATTTTGGCGCGAAAAAACTAATTTGAGGTAAATCTGAGTGTTGGATTAATTCAAATGATTTCAAGCCGTAAATAGCGAGAGATAAATTTTGGATTCAAAGTAGTTGTAATTTATATATAGATTATGGATATCACTAAACTGAATCATCATAAGAAAGTATTCATATAAAAATTGTCAGTTAATGATGAATCTTACATACGCCTATTTGTTTTTTTTTTTTTTTTTTTTTTTTTTTTTTTTTTTTTTTTTTTTTTTTTTTTTTTTTTTTTTTTTTTTTTTTTTTTTTTTTTTCTTTTTTTTTTTTTTTTTAAATTGATTTTTTATCTTGAGCGAATGGTGAACTAAGTTCTTGACATGGTCACTTTGATTTAACAATGAGTCGGCCTAATGAGGTCAACACCTTCGGCTACTTTTTGTAGTCATGTTAGATTTGTGAAAATATTTAAACTCTCAAGATAGAATCTCGGCTCTCTTCTAGAAGGAGCCCAAATATCACTTGTGAATTAATTCTAATTTAGTTATTAAAATTTGGATCCGGTCTCTTTGATAAAGTTTATCGAAATGAAAACTTATTGGTTTGATGACAAAATTAAAAATTAATTATGAATCATAAGGGTTAGGAATAATTAGCATTTGATTGATAGTTAATTAATTCAAAACTAATTATTGGCTACCCATGAAGAGGGGTTTTGATACAGCTATAAAATAGTGATAGAAGGGTATTTTAGTTCTTTTTCTTTGAGTGCCAATTCAAATGATTTATGCAAATGAATTTAATTAATTAAATATTAAATTAAGTTAAAGATATTAGGACTTTTAGTATTTTAATTAAAGTCAAACTAGGACACCTTAATATCCCAATCCTTGCCCTAATTGGAAACTTAACCTATATATATGATATGTGGGCAGCTAATCTTATTTTTAATTCTTTTTGAGAGAAAAATCTGAGAGCCCATGCTCTAAAATGATTGATTAAGGTTGAGAAAAAAATGAGAGAAGATCAAAGGGTCTAGAAAACGAGAAAAATAAATTCCTAAAATGTTTAGGACTATGGTTTTATGAAAAGAAAAGTTGCTGGAATTTGCAGAAAAAAACCAGTAACCACAGCCAATGTAGGTAATAAAATATTGGTACCCATGAAGAGGATTTTGATTACGATAATAAAAATAGCGCATAAATGGATTTAGTTTTTGTTTGGAGTGCAATCCAAATTATTTATTGGAATTAATTGAATAATTAAATTATAAATTAAGTATTGAGATAATTGGGCTGTTAGGATTTAATTGAAGCCAAACTATTGACTCCCTTAAATTCCCAATCCTGCCCTAGTTGGAGGACTAGCCTATATACATGATATGGGGCTGCCCAATCTTTTTTTTAATTCTTTGACAGATTTAAGAGAAGAGAAAAAAACTAGAGTTCCACGCTTTTTTAAAATGATTGATATTGGGTGGAGAAAAAAGAAGAGAAGATCAAAGGTTCTAGGAAACTAGAAAAACAAAGTCCAAAAGCATTTAGGACTATGGTTTTATGAAAAGAAAAGCTACTAAAATTTGTAGAAAAAACCCAACAATCACGGCCAATGTTGGCTGCACCATACAACCACGGGAAGCCACTGCCTGCAGCAAGGAAGCAACGCTATAGGGGCAACAACCATCGCAGGGGTAGAAACAAATGCTGCACAAAGCCACAACCAGGGCCTGCACGAGGTAGCAACTAAAGGCAGACAAGTGCATATCACAATAGCAAAAGGCAACAACCACTCTACAACAGGTAGCAACTAGAGGCAAATAGGTGCAAATCACAATAGCTAAGGGTAACAACCACTCTACAACAAACCAACAAGGACTTAAACCGTAACGACAAGGCTGCAACTTTGTGGCTAAAAATTTAGGTTGTAGCATCTCAGGATTTGATCCTTGATTTTCTCGTGATAAATTAAGGTATATCGAAACCCCTCTCTTGATCGATATTGTATGATTACATGATTTAAGATCTAAAATAGAAAACATTTAAAAACCAAGCTTCCGTTGTGGGGATCTGATCCCTTTAACTAGCAGAGGATAGAATGGCAATACAAGAATTATGAGAATGGCCACTAGATATGTTTTCGAAAATGGCTCCCTGATAGTCAAATTAGATGACCGTGACACAAAAGAGTATTTAGAAAGAGAGGTCTAGCTAGAATAGCCTTAAATTGAATACCTCAACTGGAATAAGGCCTACTTACATAAAGTTGACGTTCTTGAATGAGTCAATTGTCATATCACTAGACAGACTATAGTTCAACACATGCCTAGATGCATTGATCACTATGGCAATAAGTTGACGGGTAACCCAGCCGTGCCCCCAAAGCCTTACTTTGTAGCTAACCTTTATGTCACCGTCTTTTGACCTAGGAAATTTCAACTTGTAGTTACCTTATGTCCCCTAATGTGCCTTGGGATCACCGTCGATCGTTACTTCTCAGTCGAGTTCTGACATAGTGGCCCAGTTGAGCTTGCTATAGAGCGGCAACCCAACAAAAGTTGTCTGCCCTAGCTCGGTCGGGTCTGGTACTTGGTATTTTACTAAGGCTACAGCCAGGCTAGGGACTCTTATGAAATACAAGTAGTCGAGCATTTTTCAAGAATGTTGGCTCGCTTGTCTAAAAGAGCTTGACATTCCTGTAGGACACCCAGCATGGACTGATGGTGATGTCCCTACGGTCATATTCGCTTGCGAGGAGCAACCGACCTGGCCTTTGCCTAAAGGGGCCCTTGTCCGCCCTCTGAGCATTGCCCAATAGTTTTTTTGCTATGTCGCCTAAAATTATGGGCACATAAGGGTTCTTGCACTGGGTTTCGTGGCTATCAAAACCATTATTGCTTTGGAAAACTATCAAGATAATGTTTGCGGGTGTCTATAGTCTATTTTCCACAAACAAGACCAATTATGGGGTTGTATACAACATGGGGGATGGAGAGAAACCGAAGATAGACACCTACAGTGACAAAACTGTGGCTGAGGGTTGCTGTTGGAAGCTATTGGCAGTTAGACCAAACTACAAGATAGGAATGATGAGAACGGGCACGAGAACTATTTTTGGGAAACATCTGTCTAACTAGTTATCTAAGATGACTGGCAGACACAAAGAGTATGTAGAGAGAGAGTGAGTGTATAAGCTTAGAATAACTGAAATTGCCTACCTTAAATGAATAAGCCCTGACCTTATATAATAGTTCTACGCATGCTTGAATGCGTCAACTGTCATATCACTAGACAGACTATAGTTCAGCACATGCCTAGACGCGCTGACCTTATGTCTGGGCTGGGGATTCTTATGAAATACAAGTAGTCGAGCATTTTTCAAGAACGTTGGCTTTCTTGTCTAAAAGAGCTCGACATTCTTGTAGGGCATCTAGCATGGACTGCGGTGGCACCTGAGGTAGAGCTCTTGGACCTGCCCGAAGTTTATTCGTTCATTATTTTGTCGGGCTTTAATTAATAGGAATACATGAACCATTTGATAGAAGTGAGAAATGAAGGCATGGCAAGGGTAGTGCAGTTGGGGCTATGAAACGTGGGTAGTGCAGTCACGGGTACTGAGCTCAAGGCTATGAAAGGTGGAGGGGGAGATGATGATGAAAATTAGGACATTCCCCCTAATGTATGATGTGTTTCGTTGCTTTAAGGGGGGTGATCCTTGAAGATTTTTTAAAAACTTTTGTAAATATCTTTGGTTTAATGAAATGTTATCTTCCCTTTTCCACCTCATTTCTGCCCTTTGCTCTTGCTGTAGTTTATTTTTATCCTTGAATGCTTGATGACTTTCGAGCTTCATGTTAGGGTAACTTGCTAATGCTTCAATGACTACCTGCCTTCTACATTGCTTTTATGCTTTGATTGTGTTGAGCTTGGTACTTGGGTAGCTTGTCATTCAGACATACACATGCCTTAGTAAACTTTAGTGGAATAGTCTCGCGCTTCGAATTTAAGACACCTCAAGCCCATGCATTGAGTAGGTCGGCGATTAGTCTCACTGCCTTAGAATCTCAAGCTCATGCTTGAGTGGCTCGGGGGTGACTAGTCTCATACTGTTTTAAGATATCTCAAGCTCATTCTTGAGCAGGTCGGCAATTAGTCCTACTGCCTCGGGATCTTAGCTCATTTCATGCTTTGAAAGCGGCTCATTGGCAATAGTCTTTCACTTTTTTAAGACATCTCTACCTCATGCTTAGTAGGTCGGCGATTAGGTCTCACCTGCCTTAGAATTCTCAGCTCATGCTGAGTGGCTCGGGGTGACTAGTCTCCGACTGTTTTAGAGAATATATCTCAAGCTCATTCTTGAGCAGGTGCAATTAGTCCCTACTGCTCGGGATCTTAAGCTCATTCATCCCCCCCCCTTGCTTGAGCGGCTCTCATGGGCAACTAGTCTTTTCACTTTTTTAAGATACATCTCTACCTCATGCTAAGTGGTCGGGATTATCCTATTGCCTTATGGGGGGGGGGGGGGGGGGGTATCCTCAATCTCATGTTTTTGAGCAACTTTGGTGGGCAACTATTATCGCGTTTTCCATTAAGACCACCTTAGTTTAGTTCGTGCCTATGGTCAACGGTGTTTTTAAAATGATCTTTTAGCCGAGCTTGCATAGTTAAAAGTACTTATATTTTTCAAACGTGGAAAAGTCTAATATACAACTTTAATAGACATGGGCTTGATACAAAGGATTTACTTGTTGTTGGACTTTTAAGTTCTCAAGATTTGTTTGCCCTTGATATCCTCAATTGAAACCATATTTTCATCCACCGAGTTCTTGGTGTTTCCAACAACTTCAAGAAGGTTACCTATCTTAAGATTGATTTGAGGTGGCTCCTTGCGAGTCTTGAGACCCTCATGGGCCAGAGCTCGGAGCTCACTGGGAGCTCGGCTAACTCTATGACCGAACACCCGCCATGACCAACTAGTAATCTGCTTCCTATTGTCTTCTTTGTTTTTAAAAGCATAATTTGCTAGTCAATAGTCCCTAAAGGCAGGTCTTCTCCATCGTCGTCCAGCTTCGTTATCGCTTCGATTAAACCTAGGGCGTGTAGGCCTGACTTCGGCTTCCTTTGCCTGAGTGTTTTCCTTATCAAGAACGAACTAATCAAGAAAAACCTTCAAGGCTTTGCAATTTTTGATTCAGTGTCATTTCTCCTTGTGAAAGAAGCATTTCCACCATTGATTGCACATTCTGAGATCTCCTCCCATGGGTAGGGGCTTCCTAAAATACGACATGTCTTAGATCTGAGTAAGGAGCTTGTAAATCAATTCTTTAAAAAACACGTTGATACCTTGCCTCACCTGGCCTTTATAGTCTACCAGACTTTCTCTCCACTTTTTGAATGACCCATCTCCCTGTGATAAAGATTCCCTAGCTCATTTTGCCTCATAGACATCGCCCTCCAACCAAGCAAATATTTCAACTTGGCCAGTTTATTCGAAAGTCTACACCAGGATGGGTTTGGATCAGCTGGCCTAGATATCACCACTTTAGTCTGAGAGGCCCTAGGCTTGATGGAAACACCCTGCACATAAGTGCATCGAGGTGGTTCTCAAGTGCCATTATTTGCTTGACGTTGCTGACATGGGATCTCGGGTCAGACTTTCCATTGAAGAGTGTGAACTTCGGAGGATTGAACTTCTCTAGAGGATTCATTCCCTCAATCTCTAGCAAGAACGCGGTTTGGTACCTCTAAATTTTCTCCTTTGGTATGGACCTGGCGTTTTGTTCTACTAATCTCACCGGGATGGCGGCTTTTGTCCGCATTGCTACCTCGGCATGTAGTCTTTGTTCGTAAATCTTCGTCTCGGTTCCGTTTATGCGTTAGGGTTTCATGAAGGTCCATATAGGGATTGGTTTGGTTCGGCGGTGTCCTGAGTTTACCTGATGCCAGGGATTTGCTATCATTTCAGCTCTCCACCTTAGTGTTGGATTTTCCTTGTTTTTCCTTTCTACAACCCCGAGGTAGATCCTTTCGTTTGTTGGACCTGATCTCGAACGACCCTTCTCCAACTCCTGGAGCTGGTCTTATCATTTTATTGACCAACAATGTTCGCGTTAGTTCAGCCAGCTGAGTATTCAAACACTTGATGGTGATGTCCCGATGGTCATATTTGCCTGCGGGGAGCAACCGACCTGTCCTTTGCCTAGAGGGGCCTTTGTCCGCCCTCTAAGTATTAGCCAATAGTTTTTTTGCTAGGTCACCTAAATTATGGGCCCATGAGGGGTCTCCCGCTGGGTTTTGTGGTTATCAAAACCTTTGCTGCTTTGGAAAACTATCAAGATAGTGTTTGCGGGTGTCTATAGTCGATTTCCCACAGACAATGCCAATTATGGGGTTGTTTACAACGTGAAGGATGTAGAGAAACCAAAGATAGACACCTGTGATGGCAAAGGTGTGGCTGGGGGCTACTGCTGGAAGCTATTGGCAGCTTGACCAAACTATAAGACAAGAATGATGAGAACGGTCGCGAGAACTATTTTCGGGAAACGTCTCTCTAACTCGTTATCTAAGATGACTGGTGGACACAAAGAGTATGCAGAGAGAGAGTGAGTGTATAAGCTTAGAATAACTGAAATTGCTTACCTCGAATGAATAAGGCCTGACCTTATATAGTAGTTCGGCACATACTTGAACACGCCAACTATCATGTCACTGGATAGACTGCAGCTCGATGGATGCTTGGAGACGCTGGCGGCTGTGTCAATGAGTTGACGGCTAACCCAGCCATGCTCATAGGACCTGATTGGTAGTCTAGGCTACATGTCACGTCATTCAACCAGGCATTGTAGTTCAGAAGAACTTTAGCCGTGTTATTTACCTTTTGTCCCCTGATGTGCCTTTGGATCGCCGCCTACCGTTGCGTATCAGTCGTGCTCTGGCGCAGTGTCCCCGACGAGCTTGCTATAGAGTGGCAGCCCAGCAAAGATATATGCCCTAAATCGATTGGAGTTGGTACTTAGTATTTTATTCCCTTACATTAGTTGTATGAATATTGTAGCAATCAAATAAAGATGAGGCCATTGATCAATGCCCCCCGTGGGAAGGTACGTAGTTAATGGTGCAATTTCTTTGTAGTCTACAGCATTTTTTGTTTCTAATTGCGGCCCAAGACCAAACCAATTGGCACCAATGCAAAGGACAACTGAAAAAAGAAGGATGAAAATGATGGTTGATGCGCCTATATGTTGTTCTGGAGGAATGATGTTCAAGCTGCGTTTTGGCTTGATAGTGACTGAGATGTCAAGAGCTCAACCAATCAGCGGCTGACAGCTCAGTCACAAAACTGCATTAGGAGGGAGACTTAAAATGGCCTTCTCGTCTGGGTTTATCAAGTTACTTGCAAAATTACTACATACGTAGGTCAATTTACCTATTTCATAACATTTACGGTGACCAATTATTGTCCATTTTTAAAGTAAATTTAAGAGGCGAATGAGAAGAACTTGGCAACCGAAACAAATATGAAGCTACCTTTTGGTCATTAGGTGGGTGATATTGGTGCTAATTCTCTGTATTCTACAAGATATCGTGTTTCAGCTTCTAATTGTGGTCCGATTTAAGGACCACATGAAAAGATGGATGAAAAAAACGTCACTTGATATGCGTATACATTGTTCTATAACTTATTCTAAGGGACTTGATTCTTATCCATTTGATATAAATCTATAAACATAATTAGAAGAATTAAAAAACGGTTGATAATAGGAAAAGTATAAAAGACTGGTAAACAAATTTTCCCATATGACATGTTCATTAAAATATCGATACATATTAATTAGGTATCATTATTTCTAATGAAAGTATTAGTTAATTTACAAATTTGGCACATGATATGTGCAAACTAACACTAAAAAAATTCCTGAAAGTTGTAACTAATTACAGTTTAGAATGCATTATTTATAATTAAAATTACAAATGTCAAAAAGTCTTACTTTTCTGTCTAGGAAAAGTGACATTTAGATCCCCTATTAAATATTATTATTTTTATCACGTTTCTAGTTTTAGGAATTGAGGGCTCTCGACCATCAGATGTAGTTCGGTTAATACTTAAAATTTGATTTTGTGTTCAATAAATCGTCAATTCAAGTCCACTTAGCAGAATTACTGAAAGTTTTTGTCCAATCGTTAACTTTATGGCCTCCAATTACTCTCTTTCAAATATAAATGGGTTAAGCATAGATATTGGGTTATAAAACAAATATAGAAACTGTCACTTCCAAAGAAATGGCAAGTGTACATGTTCTAGTATCTAATTATCAACTTACAAAGTGTTCCAATTTCTAATTAATTTCAATTTAATTAAGGTTGATTTTATTAACATAGAGCTTTGTGTCCCTAATGTCATGGATGATTTGTGACATGTAGCAAGTATGAAACATTAATTGGTTATTTAATCATCAATGGAAATAATGGTTGAGGTAAAATAGTTGACTTTCTTAATTAAATCTAGTGGGTGTTTGCAATTATTTTTTTGAGCACCTTCTCAGTTTCTAGTTATAAAAAGAAAACTTTTTGAAGTGTTTGTGATTGCTTTTTTTAAGTAGAAAATAAGTTTTTCTAGTTCTTTTTTATGGGTCAAATAAATATTTTTTTGAAGCTATTCAACCTATGCTTCTCAACTTCTGCTCTATCAGTTACCGAATTATAAAAGTTAAATGACAAAATACCCCATGTTTGTTTGAGTTAATTATAAATATGCCCTCATAAATAACTAACTAATCCGACTCCTTTTATTTTTTGGATCCTTCTTTCTTTCCTCTTTCTCTCTCTTATATATATATATATATATATATACTGAAGAATACCCATCCTAAAGCAATTGTATCTTCATCCGCCACTATCACTAATCATCGATATGCACTGTTTAATTCTTATTTTTCAATGTTAAATTTTCATGAAAACATATCCATTGGTAATGTATTTTTAATTAAAAAAATAAAATATATTACTTTTTTTTAAATTAAAGATAAAGGAATTATATAAAAAATCAGAAGAAAAAAATATTTTTAAGCTTTTATAGCAAACACAATATAACTATTTAAACTCATAATTTCACAACAATTGTAAAAACTTTAGCAGTTTCTGTTTAATAACTAGAATCTATAATCTCTAGCAGAAATAAAAAATTAATTTTTATAACAATTAAAAACACCCACTAGTAATCTATGTGTCCAATATTAGGGGGAAAAAGTGTGTTTGGTTTGGTCATATTGATAAGGTTATAACCAATAATGCCTTAGTGCACATTTTCTTTTTACAATATTTTTTAATGAAATCGTGACTGCTGTTAGGTAGTGGATGAGTTAGTTAATTTTAAGCATGGAATTAATAATTGTAACTTTTCAGCCATCAATCAAATTCAAAAGGTACTTTAATTCACATAAATCTGATCGCGAAATGATGTTCTTTCAGAATTTTCAAATGAAATTGACACTAGATGAGAATGACTTGAGATGCCATCTTTAAAATATAAGTTGTGGTAAAAATTTGGAGTGAGCAACCAACAGTCGAATTGCTTCTCAGTCTCGGCACTAGACCTCGGCTAACTCTTGGGTGACCTGCGCAACAACGAACAAAAATAAACGGCCGGGGTGAGGCCGCTCAAAACCTCCCCGGCGTAGGAATTAGATCAAAGTCGCAAGATGATCTGCGAAATTAATCTAGTACACAGGCGTATTTAGTGAGTGTATTGAGCGTATTTTTCATCGTACCTCAATAATGATGGGGGAGCGGCCTTTATATAAACAGAGTAAGGGGCCGTGTGAGTCGGATCACGGTGAGATCCTCGATGGCCAAGTATGGAAGTGTATCCTGGAGTGTAGGATAAGTAATTTGGGGAGATTGCCATTTAGAGAGTATCCCTAATCATGGTGCCGTGGAGAGAAATCTCGCATGGACAGTTTCCATGTATAGAGAGATTCTGGTGGAGATGATCAGGCCAAAGTATTCTAACCTCGCCCAAAGGTTGGAGGAGATAGCATTTCGCCCTAGACCAACTGAAGAGTACCCTGGGCTATTTTCGAGATACTCGCGAGTCCGTGCTATGTTGGACTTGTTTTGCCTCGGTCAATAGGGTTCAGAGATATCGCTTGGCACTCTAATGGAGAGATGAGACATCATCGAATGGGTCTGGCGACGTGCTAGGTAACCTTTTAGGCACGTACTTGAATCTTCCCCTCACATCAGTAGGCCCCTACTCAAAATGCCCGAGATCGAACACTTTGGACTTCGATAGCAACAATTCGTTTTGAGGATGTGGTCCTCACAATGGTGTTTTTTGATGACATGTCTCAACAATGGTGACAATTCCTTTAGGGACACGTGGTAGAATGCCTTAAATGAGGGACCTTTTTGTAGGAATGAAAAGACATTTGGCGGGAGTGATAATTTTTGTCCTCGGAACTCCAAACGTCGCGACATCCTAGCCGTTATTTTTGCACAGATCTTGACCCTTGGTGGTCCTTATAAATAGGGGATTCATTTGTTCTTTTGCACTTTTTATTTCTACTATCAAACTATTGGTTTTGCTCCAACATACATCTCACCTCAATCGTCTCACCAACCAATATTTTTAGTAAGCATTGTCGCCCTTGGCTAGTATTTGTAGATAAGCATAAATTAGCCTTAATCTATGGCTGACAAAGCAACCACAAACTTCCGCTTGAGGGATCTCTCCGGGAAAATACATGAGGTGAGTCATAGCTCCCGGACCGGAACTACATACCATGACTCAAGGCGATAATGATCGCCTATGGGAGACCTATTCTTCCAATGGGGGTCCAGGACTAGGATTCCCTAGGGGAAAAGGCAAAAAGGTCTTGTCCACCAGTTCGGGAGAGGGGGCTTTTTATGAAGCCGCTTCCCTGTCGACTAGGTTTCCCAGGCATCCAAACTTTCTCCCAACGATTGCGAAAACATCATTCTGTGATGTTAATGAGCGTTCACGATTCCCCCTTCCTGGAAACGAGTTCAGGTGTCGTACACCTTGCTCAAGGGTCCGGGTGGCGTCGAGATGGCTCTAATTCAAGGCGGGACCGGGCAAGAACATCCTAAAGGGGCCCTCTAGAAATGTTAAGGGGTGGAAGATTTGAGAGCTTCTTGTTCGGGGAGATGACTGGGAGTTCCATCTGATCAGTCCTCATGAGGAAAGGGTAGTACGAGTTCCGAGGTCATGGGGTGCTCCAGGTGAGTTACGCCTACATATTATCTTGCCCCCAGTGTTTTTTGCATTAGATTAACGAACATTTTCTTCAGGTAAGCAATGTAAGAAGTACCAGTCTTAGCCCCACAAGGAGGAGAGATTTCCAGGTTCGAGGAAGATAGTGAGAAGGGCACTTCAAAATTCTAGTGATCCTGAACTTAAGAACGTACTACAAATACTTTGCCCCCGGTCAAGTCAAGGTATCTTCAAGAATGTTAGCAGGATGGATTGAAGAGATATGGGAGCAAGGCCAAGGGCGATATCAGGGGAGAAGTTGCTGCTACGGGTCACGCAAGTGAGTCTAGTAGTTTTACAGATGTTTCTTGCCCTGATGCCCCTTGCCGAGAAGACTCGGTTGAGTTCGTATGGACTATCGGGGAGGAAAGGGAATGAAGGAGGATCTTTCTTCATGCCTCCAACTTAGATCTGGGAGGCATGGTCCCGAGGAAAGGGAACGAGACCCTCTTGGTTCTGCTCCTAGTAGATTGAGCTCAAGCTCTAGTTCTAGGTTGGGGTCTTAATCGGATTCTGGGATGTTCCCTGAGCTTAGATCGAATGGTATAAACTTATCTTTCAAATTTTTATTCTATTTTATTTAGTCTGACATTAATCTCTGTTTTTACAGCGATATCCGGGAGAATCAAGCTTAGTGATCTCGCCAAATTCGCGGCTCAAAAGGCCGTAGTCCCTTCCTCGAAAGGCGTGGTTATATCGGAGGGCTCCGAGACAACGTCTAAGAAGAGGGCCTCCAATGATGGGTGCAAGGGGAAGTAGGTCGTCCCATTGCCAGAGGCAAAGAAGATCAAGATTGGCAGTGATGCGCATGCAGCACCTTCTAGGCCGCCCATCATTCCCGGGGAGGGCAGCTCGGCAAGACGAACCCTTGGTGAGGCTCTGGGCCCCCAAGCTTTAGTGATGGCTAGTGCCGCTATGGCAGAAAAGATTCTGGTCAGGGTGTTCCTCCATGTCCTTCGCTAGGTATTTGTTTTTTTCCTCGAGGTATTATTTGTTAATTCTTTTGTGTGGTAATCTCGAATGCTTGTCTATAGCAAGGGGTTATTCTAGGGTCTTCCCTCGCCGTCCGCAATAGGGATTTTGTCGAGGGCGCCCTTAATCAACGAGCTCTTACGGAGTCTTCAGAAATGGAGATGGTACGAGTGCAAAATAGGGCCATCGAACTAGAGGGTGCCCTAGTCGAGGAGAAAGACAAAGGGAAGAAGGTTGCCGAGGAAGTCGAGGCGAGGAACGAAGTGGTGGGTCTTGATTTTTCTAGGCTATTTGACAAACTCTTCATGTTTGATCTCTGTCAGTACCTGGGCGATGGGTGCATTGAGAGGAGGCAGAATCAATTCTGGTCGATGAGGTGGAGTATGGGGACGCCTTTTGTTGGTCTGCCTCGAATCTCGATTAGACTTTTTGTTTCTTGCCTCGTCTCTATATTCGGATTATCTACTATCAGGTTCCTTTCTCTTGGGGTCATCTTTGCTTTGCCTTCTACGTTTGGCCTCAGCTAGTTCCTCCGCGGCAATGTACTTATCAGCTTTGTTTTGGAGAGTAGATAGGGTCTCGGGCACATTCTTGGACCAAGGAATGAAACAACGGGATGGGGCAAAGTCTTCCATCAGGGTCATGATGACCACTTTATCGCTAGGGTCCTCTACTTCTAATATGGCTTGTGCAATCGTTTCACATTAATCCTTAGGCGCATCTGTTTCTTCTGGGGATGGTAAAGAGGTGGGAAATAGTCTTATGGCGCTAATTTACAAACTTCATGAAGTGGCGACAAAGAGTCGGCTTAGACGCCAAATGAATCTATCGTCAACGAGGGTAGCTTTCTGAACCACGATCTGACGACCCTTTCAAAGTGCAGGAAAAGGCTTTGCACATATGTCCTCGGGAGCCAACCCTGGAGCACATCAAGCTTTTGTATGAATCTAAATGATCTATAGGATCTGTTTTCCCCTCGTAAACTTGGCTGGGTGGGCGTAGTTAGTTTGAACTGCGAGGAGGAATCCTGGCCTTGAGTATCCGCTTTGTGATGGCAGTTAGCTTGTTTATAGGGATATCCACTGTCACGGGCACGCCTGCCCCTAGTGTCTTAATGGATTGAGGAGGGCATCTAGTCTCGATTTCTGAGAACGATATATTTTGGATTTGTAATAACAACGAAAGTAGAGATCAGTTTTTATATCGTTCATTAAAATCTCCATTATTAATTAACTTTTCTATTTGGGTGAGTAGTGTATTGTCTATAAGAGCAGTCTTTTAGGTTTATTTCCTTAGACCTATATCTTGGAGGAAGGTGTTCAACATCAGGAATGTATCTTTTTTATGTTCAAACTGAGGAGTAACTGGCAGTTCAACCTCAAATCTGTTTGTGTAGGTGAATCTTGTGACGACTCAGCATCAACAGATTCAATTTCAACATCATTCTGACCAAATTGAGGAGTTGTGTTGAATACGTAGGGTTTATTTTTGAGAAGAAGTTTCAAACTTGTATTTTGACTTTCTGATCAAATGGATCAATAAAGCTTTTTACTTGATTTGTAACTACTTCATCTGTTCAAGACTAGGTGTGACTTATGTTTACCTTTTCTTGATGTACTTATTGACTTCTGTTATCAAAACTATGTCTAGATGGGAGGTTATTTACTCCTGAAAGTCTTTAAAACGTATTTTAACAGTTCCATCTGGGTGGTATTGTTGAATATAGTCTAAGTCATTAGTACTTTTCGTGTGTGTGACTTGTGATAACGTTATTTGTTACTAACCAATTATAATGGTAAAGAAAGAAAATCTTTCCAAATAATAGGTTGGGTATTCTAACATTAGCACTTTTAGTACTACTTTGAAATAACAAAGTTTTAACGATCAAATTATTAAAGCTCTCCATTTAAAATTCCTACTGAAAAAACCCTGAAATTAACCAAAGTCCATAGAACAGAATAATTATTACTAACAAGGTTTAACAAATCTATAAGTAAAAAATTCGATAATATGAAACTAAAATTGCTAATAAACAATAAGGCATGAAACCACTAATAGTAAGATACAGTTAGAAATTCCCTAACCACCTGACCAGGATAGAAAGTAATTGGTCTTAAAAACCAACTAAGATATTCAACAAATGAAGAACTCTTTTTCTCATTTAGAATCAAAATCTAAACTTAAGAAGAAAGTCATCAATTAAGTACTAATGAATAAAATTGAAAATGTAATATAAAAATCCTTCTAATTTTCTGAGACGTCTTCTGAAGATTTATTGATTAAAAACAAATTTAATGTTAAAAAATCAATTTAAACCAACTTATACTGACGACTACACAAAATGGTATTCCAAGGACCTACTCTCCGATTACCAATGTTGAGGAACGGAAATCGAATACTCAATTTCTGTTGAAGCTAAAAAATTATATGAATGAATATCATGGTTTTAGGAACATGGTTATTCTACAAATCATCATGTATCTATAGGTTTCTAAATAGTTATTTAACTAATTATCAGAATATACTCAAAGCATGATCTTGTTTGACCTTTTAACTTCCGGTTTTACTGGATGTTAAAACAAAAAAAAAAAAAATCCCCCTTGGTGGGGATTAAAAAGATATCTACTGAAGAGACAAGTGAACAAATTAAAACATGCTATTAATGGATGAAAATAACCTGAAGGTTTTGATGAAACCATGGGCAGGAAAACTGATGGAATTAACACTTTAAATTTATACAATTATTAAAAGTTTATAGAACTCATAGTGATATTAATTTAGGATCCATGATCAATAAGTAACCTACTGCCCGGACACTTAGTGACTTTAGTAGTGTAAATATTTTTACCTCTAGAGTAATGTTAAGAGATGATTGTGAAACCTTTTGGAAGAAAAATTCATCAATGGTTGTTTTACTCATCTCTTGTGCTCACAAAATTAGAGACGTCCTTAGTCACTACGGAAACAATAGATTTATGATCAATTAAACTATGGTGTATAATAGCACTATTCAAAAAGAAGGTGTTGTTATTGACCGGAAAATACGAAAAAAAGAACAGTAAGTAAAAAACAAGGGTGAATACGAATCCGGTACTTTTGCGAACAATAGCTCGCACCTATTGCTTCCTCAGAGTCAAAAACATAGATATCAGAAATTAAAAAAATTCAATCCAATAAAAAAACATAGTCTACTAAACCCCATAGTAAGATCACATAATCCATTTTATAATAAACATAAAACCTTAAAAAACATAGTCATCATAAACATTACTTTCTTACTAACAAATTTAATAAAAAAGATGTTCTGTCACCAAATGTGGTAAAAAGGCGTCATTATAAGACATGAATGTTGTCGAAATCTAGAATTAATAAACTACAAATATCTGAAGAAGATAAAAAACAAATTTTGAAATATGTTCAATTAACTATATAGGGACAGTATAATACGGATGATAATGAACATCCTCAGGATACGGTCAGTTATTCTTGGTTCTGATGATAATAACCATTAATCTACTTATGGTACACAATTGTTGCAAAACAGTCAATGTTATTACTAAATTCAAAAATGGAAACGAAGAAAGCTTTAATTGAATTACTTAGTAAATTAGAAGCGAACACATTAAAACAACAATAATCACAAATTAAAACTTATGGTTAAACCCTAAGTTACAAACAGGATTAAACTTTTATAGCCTTATAATACTTTAGAAAAAATTTAAAAGAATAAACAAAAGAAGTTGTTGATCTGATTTACAAATGAAATTAACTTATTAAAAATGAATAAAAATGTTAAAATTAAAAGATAAAAATTTAGACGAACAACTTAAAGTTATTAAAAAAACTAATGCTAATTAATAATTTTCTTGAAGGAGTCTCCAGCACGAAGCAGAACCCTAGTAACCCTGGATATTGCCAAAAATAAATATTATTAATAAAATTAATTTACAAAAAATGGTATAACTAAAATTAAGTTAGGAATAAAAAGATTATGAATAGAAAGCATAGCTCTAATTGACACTGGAGTGATTTTAAACTGTATTCACGAAGGGTTTAATTCCTACTAAAGTTTACCAAAAACGACTGATGAAGAGGTAACCGCTACTGCTAATGGAAGTAAAATGAATATGTAAATATAATTTACCAAAGTTCACATTTGTCAAATAATTGTTTGCTTCAAACCTCTTTTATACTAGTAAAAACATGACTGATAAGTAATCTAGGGATTCCTTGTATTTACCTCTTTACCCATTCACTAATTGATTCCTATGGCTTACTTCTACACCTGTTGGTAAACAATATTTGAATTTCTTTCGAAACCTGAGACCATTAAATTAAATCAATTACAGCGTCAAGCTATATTATCATTAATCTATAATAGAAAAAAACCCAACAGATAAATTTTATTAAAGAAGAATTAAAATATAAAAGAATGAACCCCAAAATTATAAAAACTACAAGATAAAATTAGGGTTTTAAGTCAAAAACTTGAGCCAAAATGTATTGCTCTTCTTCCCTAGCGTTTTGGCAAGGAAGCAACATATAGTAACCTTGCTGATATTAAAGATTTTCAGGAAAGTAAAAATTCACTACTAAATCTAGACCTATTCAAATGACAAGTGACTTATGGAAACTTTGTCAATTGAATAACTGATTACTAAAAAATAACATTATTAGTAAGAGTACATCCCCTTGGTCCTTTCTGCCTTTATGTTAATAGAATTCAGAAGTAGAGCGAGGAGTTCCCCCGCCAGTCATTAATTACAAACCATTAAATGAAAGTCTTAGAATGGATTCGTTATTTCCATCCCTCAAACAAAGATTTAATTAAAAAGATCGTTATGCAGTTGTTTCCAAAATTCGATGTAAAAAGCGGGATTTTGGAAAAATAAGATCCCTCCCAATGATTAGATATTTAAAAACTGCTTACTACTCCTTTGGTCATATGAATGGAATTGTTGTGACATTCGGATTAAAAATGTCCTAGTGAATTTCCGAATATTAGGAATGAATATTTAACCTTATTCAATGTTTACTATTGTTATATTGATTGACGTTCTATTTTTTCCAATTCAATGAAGGAACATTGGAAAAATTTGGAACCATTCTTCGAATATAGTAAAAAATATAATCGGGCTCTAAGTTATTTCTGCCTCAAAATTGAATTATTTCAAACTAAAATCAGATTTCTAGGAGGATACAAAAATTAAAGGAAACTGTTATTCCTATTACTAGGTCTATCAGTTTACTGATAAATTTCCTGATTGAAAATCTTGATAAAGCACAGGTTCAAAGATCTAGGATCATTAAACTATATGCTGAATTTACCAAGACCTTCGGAAGAAGGGTCAAACCCTTTTTGATCGTCAAGGATAATCCTACCCTGGTCACCTATCCACACTTCTATAGTCAAAGAGATTAAAAATCTTATGTCAAGACTTTGCCTTGCCTTGGCTCCTTCTGATAACTCATTCAAATTAGTCAAGCTGATGCTTCTGATATTGGTACGGAGGCATTCTACTTCAAAAAGTCACCCATCTTCTCCTGAACAACAATGTTCGTTTCCATTAGGAGCTGGACTAAAGCACAACTTAAGTATTAGTACTATTAAAAGAAATTTTATCAATTATTATTCTTTTGTTTCAAATTCAAGATGATTGATATTTGAATCAAAAGTTTTTAATCAGATGATTGTTAAAAGTGCTAAATAGTGTGTTTGAAAAAAGATGTTCAAAAATATTGCCAGATAACAAATTTTTGCTAGATGGCAATCTATTTTAAGCATTTTGATTTTGATGATATTGAATACATTGAAGTAGCAAGAATTCTTTCAAATTTCTTGGACTCTGAGAAATTTTTTACAGGGAAAAACCAATCACTGCCTTGCCATTCTGCACCCAGTACAAAACCAGAATTGCTCACCTTACTAAAACTTATTGAGAGATATACACTGACCAGATTTAAAACCATTCATACTCATGGATTCGACCCTGTCTTTACAAAAGAGAGATGAGTGGAGAATGCAGATAATTATTGCTTACCAAACAAGAGTGATCTATCTTATATTAATTTATCTACTAGTTTTTCTACATTTTTCTCTGGCAGATGTCTTCTGGTAAAAAAACCTCCTACTAAAACAGCTTCGCATTACCTGCGGGCTCACTCATTACTACTCCTCCCTTGAGTCTAGTCAACCGGTAAACCAAATCCTTGGCACCCTACCCAAACCCTCTTTTCTGCTATTTTCTTAACCTCCGTCAATCCCAAATGACTTCTTCTATCTTTTTTCTGCTAATCCTTACAAGCCAAATCGGTCAGAATTTATATTAAAACCCCACTTTTGGTTAACCCACCTCTTTTATATTGAACCAGTTCACAAATATTCAAGATCCCTTCAACTTGATAACTTATTCTTCACTCTAGGATGGCATTTTGTTCCAATGCACCATGATAAGTCAATCACTTTATAAGGATATCTTGTAAACACACTAGTCAATTGTTTATTAACATATTAGTTTTATAAAACGATCTCTTATAAATCATTTATCATTCTCTACATCACAACATGTCTCCCTTGATGAATGGGGTAATTCCCTCTCTTCTTCGAGACTACCTAATCAATGCCATATTGAACTATAGTTACGATGATTACATGGAAGCCGGGTTTAAATCATGCTTTCATCAAAATGAGTCATTTCCTACATTCCTGTTCTTCCAGTTTGATCACAAATTAAATCAGTCATC
>CM018906.1:19807222-19817222 GCA_009663005.1 Actinidia chinensis | reverse complement strand
TTTACCTCTCTTTGATTTTGCATTAAAACATACCTAAATGGATAATTTAGCCATTGGTATTTGGTACCCAAGTTTTGTTGGGTCATTGAATGTTAGTTCCAAATTTCTTAGGAACCCAAATTGTTTTTACTCTATTTTTAGCACATGACATGAATATGAGGTATGACCATTGTTATTGCAATATGTACACATGAATTTTGGTACCGTGGGATGAGATGTTTTTTTAAAAAAATATTTGTAAAATTTTTGCTTCTTTATAGGGTTGTGTCCAATCCCGGCATGGTCATAAACACACCTTTGTGATCCAAGAAGTAGATTTAGATTCTTTTGGCCTTGAGTAAATTTTTTGTGGCATAGAGTTAAATCTAACACTTTTGTATTTAGATCATCATTTTCAATTTTTAATTTACTTGCATGCCTTTTTGATTCATCAATTTCAATAGTAAATGATGCAACTTGTTTCTTTAACATGCTATTTTTAATGATTTCTCATATAATTCATCATAAGCATTTTATAATATATCAAATGAGTTCGATTCATAGAGTACTGTCTTCGCACCCAGAAGTGAATTTTTTTTATTTAAGTGTACGGATTGCGAAGTAGTAATAAAAAAAATTGAAGTACGAGTATCGATCTCACAAGGAGCAGTGCCAAGGAGAATCACAAGACAACTAAAACACTACGATTCAATCCTAACCTCGATCCTAATTAAATGCTTCTAAAAGAGAACAAAACCTTGTATTTTGGTTTGAGGGGTTTAATATGAAATCTAATTACAAAGCAATTAACTAATTTAAACTGTATAATAAAAAACTACTCAAACTGTATTGATCCGACAAATCGAGTTTCCAAATTCTTCCAATGAGGCTTCGTATAACTCAAGCGCTTCGACACATCGTGAGTCTCATCGAAGATTTTAACCTTTAAAATCAATTGTTCTTTTCCCCGAATTTCAACTTTCTAAAATAATTTAATTGTTATAATCATGGTCGTGTATCTCGATCGCTCAACGCATATACTGAACCCACTCACACAACCATAAATATTATAAAGTGCGTAATAGTGAGTATGGTATTCACCATAAATGTTTTACCAAACATAAGTAGATATCCCAAGTTTTTAAAGTATTTGGAACAAGAAGAAGAAGAATAAAAATCAAGAAGATCTAACAGTGAAAATATTTTACCTCCATTGGTCATCCTCAATCCTAATCGATCTTCATAATTGTCCCTTAGTTAGGAAGTTATCCACTCATGGCCACTAAAAAAATATATGTATCCGAAAATATTCTGGAAGTATTTAATCTAAGAAGGATAAATAAAATTGTAAGCGTAAATTGATGGCAACAATTGTAGATGACACACTATTTGGAACAAAAATTTGTAGATTGAATAATAAGGCATAACTTAAATGTACTTGTAATACAAAATATTTAAGAAGGATGAATCTCTAAGCTAGAAAGTTGTAAAAACCCTAAAAAGAACGTGCTTCCCTCAAAAAATTGTAAAGAGGTATATATAGACTTTACAAGTTCGAGTCCTAGTAAGATTAGGTTTCTACCCAGTTTTTTACTTAGCATTTAAATGCAAAATCTAGCATTCGAACATTAAAAATGCCTTTGTTATCAGTGTTTGAACGGTAAGTACAAAAAGTCTTCCTAGTGTTCGAATGGTGCACGGTAGCGTTCGAACCATAAAACAAAAACTTAATTTCTTCAATTTTTCAAGCGTCTGCATAAAAGCATTCGAACCATAACTTCATTTTTTCTTTCAGCGTTCGCTGCACTTGTCCTTCTTTCTCTGGCGTTCGACGCCAGGCACATCCTATTTTTCTTTCAGAAAAGTCAAGGTTCAAACATTGGTTTTTGGGGGGGGGGGGGGGGGCCTTGGACTAAGCGTTCGAACGCAAAGGGTTAATTCAGCCTATGTTGACTTTTTTTTCTTTCCTTCTTAATCCGTTTTGAAGCCCTTGAAGTCCATGTCTCGCGACTCTCGTTAGATATAAACTTATATAATTTTGTAAAATCTTTCCATCAGTGCATCTTCTATTCCATTTCGAGCTACGGATGAAAACTTTTATAATTCTCAACAATGGTCCTTGATATGCATGCCCACACTCCAGATCACTTTTACGACTCCAAATTCTCATTTCTATCAACATTATTTTGCAATAAGCGCAAATATGACTTTCAGTATAAAACAAGATATAATAACATAATTAACCCAATCTAGGGCCAACTTAGATCGGTTTAGCGGCATTTAGACTACAATAATGCAGTCCAATCAAGTACCTCATTGATTTTCTCTTCTTTAGCAACAAGGCAAAGGTTTGTCACTTCTTGATTGCTTGATTCATCGTCGGATGTGTCAATGTCACTTTCTCCCCAAACTGCAAAGACTTTCTTGAATTTTTTTCCAAAATTTTTCTTGTGGCAGTACTCGGCCTTTTTTGAAGTTGGCCTTGAGCTTAGGGCAATCAATTTTTATATGCCCCGACTTATTACACTCAAAGCAAATGATAAAATCTTTCTTCAATTATTGTTCTTTGCCAAAATTATTTCTTCCTTGCCTTCTCAAAAATTCGCTTCTCTTGGGCATTTTATTAAATCTTTTATGAGAGAGAACATTCCTTATCGCTATTCACATCATCCATCTATGAACTTCTTCATTGATTTGTGATTTGCAAGTCTTGAAACAATTTTTTTACTTTTCCTTGCTTTCATCAACTGTCCTCATTACTCTTTAAAGTGATTTTCCATGTGGTCACCCCCGGTCAAATCAAGACCCGGTGTCCATGAAGCAAATTAACTCACAGGGCGAACAAAATCAAACTAAACAATATGACAAATATTACATGTCATTACATCAGAGTACGATAAATCATTCCCATGGACTCTGCTCCTCCATGATCTCCTAAGTACAAAATTAAGGATAATTTCATGCGAAATATACTGAAATTTTATTTTAGATCGGACATCATCTCACCGTTAGATTTCATGTCTCTATCTTTCATGATCAAAGCTAATCACACCATATAAGTTCTCACATTTTCCCCATTGGTCCTTTTGCTAATTCTTCTCTTTCTCTCCACTCACAAGCTCTCTTTATTTATTTATTTATTTTATTAAATTTGTATTTTATAAAGATAGCAATGATTGGTGGTCTGCACAATCCTTTTTATTAAATACTAAAACAGATGAGGAAATCTTCCCAAGATTTGCCTTGGCGTTCGAACCTACTTTCCTTCTTCAATTGGGAGTTCTTAACGCGCAGTACATCTTCTGAGTTTTTCGTCTTTGCGTTCGGACGCCTATTCTTTCTTCTCATGTAGCGTTCGATATGCTTAGACAAAACCCAACTCTTCAGTCTTGCATTTCTTCGAACTGTAAGCAATGGCGTTCGAACACTCAGGCTCCTTTTTTCTTCTGCCATCGACTCTGTTTAATATTCCCTTGCTTGGGGCTTCGAACGGCTGAATTGAATATGAACCTCTTTGAGTTTTTCTCCTCTTCTTCCATATACCAGTTTACTTTATGGCTTCAGTTATTTGCCTTGATCAAGAGAAACCTAACAGTGAACTCAAACACGCCTAAAGTTCAATGTATGATAAAATATATAATCTAAACTAATCTAGGCCAACTTAGGTCTGTTCTACACTTGGACTACAATTATGCAGTCCAATCAGCTAGCCCTACCCAGACTGTTATCTAGATTACTTTACCTAAATTTTAAATCTCGTTGAATGAGCTTAAGGAATCTCATCAAGTTAGGCAAGTCTTTATTCTAGAACCTTTACGGTAGGAATTTGATTCATGTTGGGGCGTGTGACTTGCGTGAGAGTTGCCACGTGCTTGATCTTGGTTTGCATTGGGATGCGATCATTCCGCAAAGCATTGCAGTCTAAGTGCATGCTCCGGTGTCCCCAACATTCTATCTATCCTCCTGGTCTATTTATCTTTTGGCCAGTTTGCCTTCTGCAATAATTTTAGACCACTGGACTTCTATCGTGATGACAGACATTCCATTTTCTGTTTGGCGCTTATAAATAAGGTTGTGTTCTACCTCTGGTGATCTTATCTCATAATCTTCTGTGCTAGCCTCTTTAAAATAGTTAGGGGCTCAACGCAGATATCTCTAACTTTTAACCCCCCAAGGCTTTCTATTGCTGAGGTTCTCTGTAAGCTATGAGAAGTCCACATAATTACTCTTTGGAATGTTGCGAGCAATTTTGATATTGGTGGGCTTGACGAATACTTCCAGCTCATCCTCATTTGTCCCCAAAAGTTCTATAGTCTGAAGCTTCTGTGCCCAAACGTTTTGTAGCATGAAGCTTCAGTCTGGGATTCGGCTGGTGCTGGGTGTCCGGTTAAGTTGGCGCCATCATTATTTCTTAAGGGGCAAACTTTCCCTGGCCACTTGCCCCTCCTGGGGTCTTATGGATATCTGCTTGGTGACAGTCATGCGATTTTTCTCGAGGCAGCTATCCACAAGGTTAAAGGGAGTTGGATCAAATCCCCTTCATTGTGCCTCTTGCAATACTCAATGAGCTTGAGGTTGTCTTCCCATTCAAGGCGACGGGCTCTCTTGTAACTGATAGACAATCTGCCGCAGCCCTACAAATATCAGGAAAGACTACTCGAAGCTTGGTTAAGAGTGTTGCTATGAAAATGAAGCAACGTCGAGGGTGCAATCTTTACCACGACTCTTAATTGTATTTCTTAGGAAAATCTTGTTTTTACCTTGTACTTGACTCGTAGTTGTAATCCAAGTTGCTCTGCATTTAGATATCTTTGTATTTGAATAAAAATTTCCTTTTGTATGGGAATTCGTTCTCCTAATTATTGTAGTTTTTGCTGCTTCAATCTCAGTTTGTTTTTCCTTGAATTTTTGTTAAAGTGTAACTGAATTAAAACTGAAAAAGCGAGTTTAGAGCTCTTTTTCGTGCTCGGCTAATCCCTCCCATGTTTTAACTATGTTACCTTTATCTAAATTCAAATCTCTTAGGACAAGCTCGGAATCCTTATTCGGGTTCAGCTAGCTTTCCCTTGAATTTTACAAAGTGTAACTAAATTAAAACTAACGAAGTGAGTTCGGAGCTCTCTTTAAGATCGACTAACCTCTCCCGTGTTTTAACTAAGTTAACTTTATCAAAATTCATATCTCTTGGGACAAGCTCGGAATCCTTATTCAAGTTCGGCTAGTTTTCCCTTGAATTTGACAAAGTGTAACTGAATTAATACTGACGAATCAAATTCGGAGCTCTTTTCGAGCTCAACTAACCCCTCTTGTGTTTTAACTAAGTTAACTTTGCTAAAATTTGAAGGAGTGGCTTTTACCTATGCAAGCTCAATTGAGAGGTTTGGTCATACCGCAATTGATATAAAATTTGCACAAAAGGTTTTACATAGATTGTAGCTTGGTTGAAGGATTACATTTTAGTGGAAGTATTTTCTCATATTGTTGGAATTCCAAGGCCTCAGGACTTCTCTGCCTTCTGCATCTTTTAAGTAGTAAGAGTTCCTACTGGTAAGCTTAAGTATCTTGTAAGGTCCTTCCCAGTTTAGGCCGAGCTTCCCATTAGCAGGATCTCTAGTGTTGCCAACAATTTTTCTATGGACAAGATCTCCAACTGAAAACTCTTTGTGTTGAACCTTCCGGTTATAAGCTTTGGCTAGCTATTTCTGATTATTAGCCATTCTAATGAGTGCATTCTCTCTTATTTCTTTAGCAAGGTCGAGGTCTCGAGCTAGTACTCCATCATTGTGAGTGGCATCATAAGCCTCTGTCCAAATTGTGGGTAGATTGACCTCTAGCAGAATTATAGCTTCGAACCCAAAAGCTAGAGAATATTGCGTTTCGTTTATCGCCTTCTGCAGTGTGGTCCGATAAGCCCACAAAACATTTGGCAACTTGTCAACCCACTTTCCTTTGGCATTCTCGAGTCTTTTCTTAATCCCATTCATGATCGTCTTGTTGGTGGCTTTAGCCTGCCTGTTGCATTACGGGTAGCTCAGCATCGAATTATAGAAATCGATCTTTAGTTGCTCTAGCAAATTCTTGACTTTGTTCCCTATGAACTGGGTCCCTTTGTCTGACACAAAAGCCTAAGGAATGCCAAACCTAGACAAGATATTTCTACGAATGAATCTGATCATGTCTACCTCCCTAATCTGGGCTAGCGGTTCAGCTTTTACCCATTTCGTGAAGTAGTCAGTTGCTGCTAACAAAAATATTTTGTTGCTAGGAGCTCAGGGCAAAACTCCTACGATATCCGTTCCCTATTGGATGAAGGGCCATGGATTGGTGAGAGGGGTTAAATCCCTCGTAGGCTAATGAATTAAGGGAGAAAATAGTTGACACTTGGTACATTTATGCACGTACACCTGAGCAACTTTTTGCATTTAAAGTCACCAATATCCCTGTGTTAGAGCTCGGTGCGCCAATGATCTGCCCTTAAAGCGTAGCCCGCACATTCCTTTGTAGATCTCAAAAAGTATATCTTCGATGAGGCTCAGGTGAACGCACAGTAGGTTAGGGCCTCAGTAGGATCTCTTATATAAGTCCCCAAAAGGGCAAATCCAAATCCTCGATAGCTTGTCAAGTCGTAAAAAATTCACAATAGATCCATCCAACTTGGACCAAGTTCTGTGTTGGCTAAAATAGATTTTTGCATCATTTCTATACTTGGAACCGAGATGAGATGCACTGCGATGGTTCTCCCAATCTCTCCTTCAAACACGGAGGCTAGGCCTACAAGCGCGTCCACATTGCGTTCAATTCCTTCCCAACTTGGTCAATCTTTACCGTTATGAATTTAGTAATGAGGTTTTTTATTATTGCTAAATACTTTGCCATTTTGATTCCCCGAGCCTCGAGTTTTCCCATGACTTGGTTCACAACCAACTTTGAATCACTAAATATGTGAAGCTCAGGAACCTTCAGCTTGTTGGCAGATCATAGTCCCACAATAAAGGCTTGGTACTAGGCCTTATTATTCATTGTTAGGAAGTTGAGCCGGAGGCATTTCTTGAAGATTTCCCTGCCGCCTTTCGGGCTTTTTAAAACTATTCCTGCCCCCGCTCCCTAGCTGTTTCTGGCTCTGTCCATATACAACTTCCACGCTGAGGTGGGATCTATCTAGGGTGGGTTTTGGAAACCGTCTAAATCCAAGCAACCCCCTCCCCGTATAACCATTTTTGCCAACCTGGGCGTGTCTTGATGACCCTCTAGTCCCCAATTGACAATCTGAATTTGGATAGTGCAATTTCTGAGCTTCCATCCCTGCCGCGAGGTGACTCCAAGTGGTTTTGTTCTAGCGTCTCTGCTGGGGGGAAAATTCTGCCACGAAGTCTGCTAGTACCTGTCCTTTAATTGCAACTCTTGGCAAAAACTTAATGTCAAACTGTCCGAGCTCCAAGGCCCATTTAAAAAGTTAACCAAATAAGTCTACTTTTGACAAAACATTTTTAAGCTAAAACTATGTGTATATTGTGATAGGATGTGCTTAAAAGTAATGCATGAGTTTCCGCAAAGTCAATACTAGTGCTAAAATGAGTTTCTCTAGTGGCAAGACCTTGTTTGGAAATCTGTTAACATCTTGCTATCGAAGTATACCGAGCGTTAATCTTCATTTAACTCCCTTAACAAACCCGAGCTCACGGTAACTTCAGAGACAGAAAGGTAAACATAAAGCAACTCTCCCTCATCCGGCGTGGAAAGAAGCAGAGGTTTGGTCAAGTATTTTTTGAATTGTTGGAGTGCTAGTTCGCACTCCTTATTCCATATAAATTTGGTATTTTTGCGAAGGAGCTTAAAAAACTAGCGATATTTGTCAGAGGACTTACTGATGAATCAGTTAAGTGCCGCCGCCATCCCCATCAATTTTTGTACCTCTTTCGCATTCTGAGCGCTGACAAGGTGATTAATGGCTGCAATCTACTCTGGGTTCGCTTTAATTCCTCGTCTCGTAACTAGGTGCCCTAGGAACTTCCCTGAGCTCACATCGAAGGCACATTTAGCTGTGTTAAGCTTGAGCTTATGTTGTCAAAGGATTGCGAATATCTCATTCAGGTCCTTGAGGTGATCGGCTTCTTCTCGACTTTTGACCACCATATCGTCAATGGATGTGTCCATGGTCTTCCCGAGGATGCGCTCAAACATTTTCATGACTATTATTTGATAGGTGGTGCCAGCATTATTAAGACCTTGGTCTGGCTGGTGTAATGCAATCTGGTGGTATCCTCGGTATGCATCAAGAAAGCTCATTCAGGTGTGGCTCGAGGTGAAGTCAACCAGTTGATCTATTTTTTTGGTAGTGGGAAGCAATCTTTCGGGCAAGCTCGGTAAGACTGTGAAGTCAAGCAAACTCGCATTGCCTGTTTCTTCTTTACCAACCTGTTGGACATGCCCCCTCGAACAATGACTTCGACTATTGCGTTGCTGCCTCCCTAAGAAGCTTCTCCACTTCTTTTAATCACCACGTCGACGTGGCTCAGCAGGTCTAACCTCTTTTCTCTTGGTTTACTGGTCGGGTATCCGAGTTGGATGTTCAAAACTATGCTTGATGAAGGCGGGGTGTGCTGCAGAACCCTAGTCGGTATAGTTGTATTTAGCTAAAGATTTGGTGAGGAAAGAGAGATAATAAATGGAAAAGTTAAGATAGCAAAGAATTTCCATTTCTTTCTTTTCTCTCTAACATAATTATGTACAAGTTTTAACCATTTCTTTTTTTTCTCTCTAACATAATTCTGTAAATGGGAAGTTTTTATAACATTTCTTTTCTCTTTCTCTCTATTTTTTTCATTTCTTTTCTCTCACTAAATTGTTAATCCAAATACAACCTTAATGTATTATTATTGTGTCCACTCGTAGCCTGAGGTAAAAAACAAAAAAAAAGGCAAACACCTTTTACATCAATAAATTGAAGTGAATGACAAATTTGAGGTGGAGGCATGCTTAATTGCATATATAGGACAACTCCAACATATATACGAGGTTGAAACGGTTCAAAATTGATGTTGTTTCTATCATTGAGTCCACTTGTGCTATTACCAATGTCGAGCAAAGGTTACCTTATGAATGGAGAAATTATTCAGTGTTCTTAAAATAAATTTTAGTGGTACTCTAATCTTAGAATGATTAATCAAAACAGTTATGTTCATTGATTTTTTATTTAAATTCTGACCAACACCTGCACATGGATTATTTCTTAAATGATACATAGCAATGCTCTAAAAGCACCTTATGAATGTTCAAGTTATTAACTTTCATTTCTTAAAAGATACATAGCAATGCTCTAAAAGCACCTTATGAATGTTCCGCTTGTATCTCGGTTTAATTTTCGCACCAATAACTCATATTTCGGATTGGAGCTCATTGGAGGCTAGGGTTTTTCATCTTTCCATTCAATCCAAGCTCAAATCTTGAGGTAGGAAGACACATTCTCTCCTCTTTAGTTGTATCTATATGGTGTATAGCATATCCTTGTTCTTGTTGCTTCCAATTTCTCTAATTGTCCTTTGCTCTAAATGTGGGTTTTGTTTTGAGTTAAATTTTTGGTGATCTACAAATTGAGGAACATTGTTGATACAATTGATGGTTGATTTCACTTCCTTTTATGTCCATTTATTGCTCTACTTTAAAATTTTGACCTAAAGATCTCACAATTGTGTTTTTTGGGTTGAAAGTCCACACCTCTAGGGTGAAAATTTGCATTGCTGCCCCCTGTTTAAGTAGGTTGCTGTCCCTTTTTTTTCAGCACCTATACTCTGTTTTTGGATATTTTCTACCATCATTTTGATGTCCATTTTGGCCCCCCGATTGTCCATTCATCTCGATTTTTGACCCTTATTAACCATTTTGGACACCGAATTCCCTTGCATATCATGAATCTTAAAATCCTTAGTTTGTTGAGTATTATGACACATACTGACAATTGTTCCTTCATTAAATTGTTTACTCTTTACTATTTATTCTAAACTATGATTGTACACATGATCAT
>CM018906.1:19800604-19807122 GCA_009663005.1 Actinidia chinensis | reverse complement strand
TGTTAGAAATAGCTTGAAACACTTGCTATTTTTAAGTGAAAAGTGAATTTTATCTATCAATTACTCACTCAAACTTTTCCCAATCTACAATTGTCTATTCAATCAAACCTCTCATAAGATATGAAAGAGTTTTAAGAAGAAATTTTGAAGAACGGAGTAATATGAACATGATACAATAAAAAAGGAGAAGCAAGAAAATGAAGGGAATGATGAATCCTCAATATGAGGAGTGAAATGAATCTAAATATTTTTATTTCATTCCTCCTTGATACTAATTTAAATATGCTCCTAAAAGATTGCATTGACATGTTCATTACCCTTGATGAGTTGCATGAAGTTTTTTGGCTCAATTTGATATTTTTTTTATATCAATTATTTTAGGTTAATATTTTGCTATTATTCATATCCTATCATACACTATTTTTAATAAAAATAGGGAGAATGATAGGTATTGAATAAAAGAAGAAATAATACAAATACTATGCTTATTGAGTTGAATAGTATGATGAGTATGACTAATGAATGGGGAGAAAAAGATGAATATCATATGTATGATGCCGATGAGCAAATGTGACTTAATGAATATTGAATATGAAATTGGATAATGAATGACACATTTGGCCTATTATGGACATTTATTGATTATCTTGAATGGCATGAACTAGTATGATCTTGTGTGATATATCTTGGATAATGAATCTTGATTAAAACTTTATTGGTATCTTCTTGTAAGAGTCAAATATGAAAAATAATATGGCTTACATAAAAAGCGGGGAGCAAAGATTAAACTATGCTCTAATAACTTTATAATTTCATTCATGGACATTATGTGATAATTGATTATTATGAATTGGTGCCATAAACCACCTATAATTATGGTTTCATATTCAATTCTACTATCGTATAATTTCAATTTTTATGAAGAAATGACTCATATAGACATTTATTCATAAGAAATATGTATTTCTTATAATTCCTTATGGGGAAGTAACAAAAATATGGGATATTTTGATTGTAAGCATACTCCTTAAGGGAGAGAAAGTTTTCATTATTAAAATGAATAGTCCCCACAGATTGTAGTTGTGGATTCACAGGAGTTAATAAAAGGAAAAAGAATATCTTTTGCGGAGGTGTCTTTTGGGAGGACAATATAATCACCCAACGTTGTGATCGACCTAGTGTAAATCTTTGTGGTCCCTTGGGTTTCTTTGCTTTTAATTTAAATTCTTGATGCTTATATTGCTTTGCATATAAATTATCTAATTACTTGGTTGACTAGATTAATTTGTTAATTCATCCTAATGGTCATTAATTTTAAAAAACCCAATTCCCCACCCTCACTCCACTTCATCCCGCCCCCTCTTTTTCGTCTTTTTTTCCCCCACTTTCCTAACTCACCGGGAAACCCCTTCCTGGCCTCATAATGGGCTGTTTCTCTTTTTTTTTTTGCCACCCCGGCCTCGATTGGGTGCCCGGCATTCCTCTCAAACCGCTTTGTACTTAATTCAAAATTAATTTCAACCGTAAATAGTTGGAGATTAGTTTTTGAATTTTAAATGAGTTGTGGATTTATCTGATATATTTTTTTAAATCCTTATTATGATAAATTTATTTAATATTTATTTTTTACTAAAATTTTTTATAACAAAAACATTGTATGAATTAATTTTAATACATAATTTAAAAATTCACTTAAAAAAAAATAGATGTACGAAATAACTTCCATTTCTATTTGAGGTAATATTTTTTGTCTAGTTATATTTTTATTTTCCCTCTTCTTCTTTTTTCCTTTTCCTCTCTCATTCCCCTGTTTACACTTGTCTTGTATTCCTCTTCACTAGACCGTTCACATCCGCCCCCCCTACACCTCGGTTTTCCTCTCGGCTCTCACTTCCCTTCCTTTTTTTTTTCCTTTTTTTCTCCCTTTTTATCATAAAATAACTTGAACTAATATAAAATTGTGATTGACTAATAAAAAACCAATTCTTAAAATACAAACAAAAATAAATAAATGAGGGAGAATGTATGACGTTTTAATTTTTTTTAATGGTGTCCCACTCAAAAAAATGATTCAATGGATAACATTATGCCAAACTTTAGAGAGTTTTTTTTTCCATTGATAAGAATCTATGTTGACGCCACCCCTTTGAGAAGAGGAAATGATATTTTTTTGGAGAAAAAAAAATAGAATTTCAACCAAAAAACCGTTGGATTAACTCAAATGGTATTTCATCACCCGTAGATAGGGGAGAAGTTTTTTTGAATAAAAATGAGTTGTGAGTTTAATATTTATAAATTTTTTTGTGTTTCTTATTATGTAAATTTATTTAAATAATTTATTTTTACTCAATCTGTTTATTACCAGCAAAAACTCACCCATACAAGTAAAGGGGGGGGGGGGTGGGCCAGCTAGAAAAAAAAAAACCTTCTCTTTCGTTCTGTCCCCCCCAAAGATCTTCGCCCCCCTCCCTTCCCTCCCCGAAGCTCTCCACTCCCCAGGATCCACTCCCTTCTTCGTTTTTCTTTGCTATCAGTCCATTTTTTTTTTTTCTTTCTCTCATTTTTTCTGCCTTTGGGAATTATTGTCTTCCTAGTCATTTTTTTTTTTTTTCAACCGAGTATCAATATTTTTATACTTTTTTTTTTGGGCTTTTTCTTGATAAAAAGAGTCTACAAAAAAAAAAATTATCTAATTTAAGATAAAGTTTACTAAAAGAATAAACTATTTTTACCTCTAATGTCATAATTTATTTTTAGTATTACATTTTCGACTTTTTCTATAAATCATAAAAATACTAAATAATATAACATTTTGGGTCGAATATAAAATCAATTATTAAATAACAAAAATAAATCAAAATGGGGAGAAAGCGTTTTAATTTTTGTTAATTGTTGTGTCCCCTAAAATTAATATTCAATGGATAAAAAAATATGCCAAATTTTTTGAGTTTTTTTTTCATGGAATAAGAATTTTATACTGGACCGCACACCTTGAGAAGAAGGAAGGTGATATTTTGGTTAGAAGAAAAAATAGATTTCAACCTTTGGATTAATTCAAATGGATTTCAACCTAGTGTAGTGTGGTAGAATAGTTTTTTTGAATTTAAAATGAGTTGCGATTATCTTATAAATGTTTTGGTCGCTTTATTAAATGATAAATTTATTTAAATATTTATTTTACTCAAATATTTTTATTACACCATTTGATAAATTAAATTTTAAAATATTAAAAAATCAATTAAAAAAATATACGTAACAATAACTATCCATTTCTATTTGAGTAAATTTTTTGTCTGTCTAATACTTTTTCACCATTTAAATTGTCTTTAGCAATTTTTTTTCACCGATTAATCATTTTATACTTTTTGGCTTTTTCCGTATGAAATGAGTCTAAAAATATAAAATATTATTTAATTTAAGAGAAAATTCACTAAAAAAAATAAAACTATTTTTATCTCTAAATTAAATATTTTTTTAAATTTTTTTAGACTTTTTATAATAAAAATAACATAAAATTTTGATCGAGTAATAAAAAACAATTATTAAATACAAAAAGAAATCAAAAATGAGGGAGAAAGTAATGTACGTTTTAGTTTTTTTATTATGTGTCCCACTAAAAAATGATCCAATTGATAAAAAAATATGCCAAACTTTAGAGAATTTTTTTCTATTGGATAAAAATTTATGTTGGACCCACAACTTTGAAAAGAAGGAAGTGAATTTTTTTCACCGTTTGATAACCCCCTCCAATGGATTTCACCCGTAAATAATGGGAGATAATTTTTGAATTTAAAATGAGTTGTGATTTATATTATAGATTTTTTTGTTCTTATTAATGAGAATTTATTTACATATTTAATTTACTCAAATATTTTTATTACAACCACTGGATTTTATTAATTTCAATAAATATTAAAAAATCAATTAAAGTAAATAGACATCTGAAATAATTCTATTTATTTGGGTAATTTTTTGTCCTACTATAGTTTTTACCACCTTTTTATTAATGTGTCTTCTAGTAAAGATAGCGATTATTTATCCCCGAGTACCATATTTTAATACTTTTTGGATTTTTCACCCCCCTTTCCCTCTTGATAAACAGAGTATAAAAATATAAAAATTATCTAATTTACAGAGAAAGTTAATTAAAAAAAAAATAAAACTATTTTTATCCTCCAAGTTAAAAAAAGTAATTTTTTTTTTATTATTTTTATATTTTATGGTAAAAATAAACTAAAATAATATAACTACTTTGATCAAATAGACTTAACTAATTAATATAACCACTACACAAAATTCCCAACTTTCTGTGAGAACCTCACCTTTTCTTTTTTAATTTTTTATCGTGTGTCCCACTAAAATGATCTAATAGGCAAAAATAGTCAAACTTAAAGATTTTTTGTCAATTGGATAAGAACGCATGTGGGACCCACACCTTTGAGAAGAAGGAAGTGATATATTTTGGAAAAAAGAATGGATTTCAACTGTACATCGTGGGAGATAGTTTTTGAATTCAAAATGTGTTTGATTTATATTATAGATAGTTTGGAATATTTAAAAATATGTATGTCATATATTATAGATTTTTTGCCCTTATAATGATAAATTTATTTAAATATTTATTTTTATACAAATATTTTTATTACAACCATTCGATAAATTAATTTTAATAAATATAAAAATAAATTGCAATTAAAGAAAATGGACGGCATGGAAAATAACTGTTTGCTTTCTATTTGAGTTAATTTTTTTTATATGTTTTATTTTTTTACCTTTTATATTCTTTGGTGAATGTTTTTTACCGATTAATCAATATTTAATACTTTTTCGGTTTCTCTTGACAAAAAGAGTCTAAAAATATAAAACATTATCTAATTCAAGAGAAAATTCACTAAAAAAATAACTATTTTTATTTTCAAAACAAATAATTTTTTATATTTTTAGACTCTTATCTTCAAAATAACTAAAATAATATAAAATTTTGATCAAATAATAAACAAAATTATTAAATATAAAAGAAATCAAAAATGAGAAAAAATGAAATGTGTGTTTCAAATTTTTGTTGTGTCCCACTAAAAAAATAATCCAATAGATAAAATATATACCCATCTTTAAAGTTTTTTAGGTTTTTTGGCCACTGAATCATAACCTATGTGGATTCACACATTTGAGAAGAAGGAAGTGATATTTTTTGGAGAGAAAAAATAATTTCAAGTGAAATCTCAGCCGTTGGATTAACTCAAATTAATTTTAACAGTAAATAATAAAAGATAATTTTGAGATTCAAAATGAGTTGTATTTTATATTATAGATACATCTCTATCCATCTATTAATTTGGTAACTAATTTGAGATGACCACAAAAGGCTACCAACTGTGGAGACTAACCAAAAGTTAATAAAAAAATTCATGATTGTTATCTGCTTTGATTACTTTTTATTTATTATTTATTGTGGCACATTAATATACACTGGATATAATGAGTTTAATAAATGATTTAGTTATATCCAATGGTTATGGATTATGCCACATCAAATAATAAATTAAAATGATCGAAATATAAAATATTTTTTAAAGTTAATTACTAATCCTCTCAGCACAATTTTGTTTTTCTTATTTTGAAAAGTTAGGATTACAATTAGTCACAGAATGTAATGGTTTTCCTATTCTTCTACTATTGTAGGTTCCTTGTAATTTAATGGTTTCAACTCCTCTCTAATGGTCCCAGGCACTACTCTAAAAAAAAATGGGTCACCACGTCCGATATTCAAAAGTGTGGTCAAGAATCCAAGAATTAAGGTATAAAGTATCTATATAAGTCTTGAAAAAGGTGAAAAAATAATTTTAGAGACCTTAGTCAAAAGATATGACTAAAAGAATTAGGCTCCTCATATCAAGAGAGAAAGATCTAAAGGAGAGACATAATTGAGTTGTTTGGTGGCACATGAAACCTATCCAAAGGAGCGTACAGGGCAATTGCACTATAAAAAATTTAAAAACACTCACGTTATACAAGTAATTCAAAAAAATATTTAGAATTGAAAGGTTTGAATCTTTTAAACTATCTTTGCACCGCTAGCAAATTTATATAGTATAAAAGTGTAAACTACTATTATACTAGTAATATTTCATTTTCTTTATTGAAATAATTGGTGTATTTTTATTATAGTTAAATAGGGGTGAAAGTGTAAGAATGGTACGTTATCGGGAGACTAACAACCGTTCATTCTTTATTATGGAAAATAAAGTATTTGTTGCACTGTGCACCAACCTACCTGCTTTTTTTTTATTATACATACGTAATGAGGGTTATAAATATTTAAATTTACTCACCAAATTATCTTAACTAAACGTCATATTATGTTTCTGCCCCTAAAATTAAAATTTTAGAAATCCGGTCCATGAGGGGATGAAACGGGTAACAATTATGGTGGACAATATATGTATGAGTTGGTTTATATTTGAGAATCACAGAAGACTAGGAGAATTTCCAACCAAGAGAGTTGGTAGTAAAAATGG
>CM018906.1:19758104-19783104 GCA_009663005.1 Actinidia chinensis | reverse complement strand
TAAGTTTTAACATTAAAGTCAAATTTGGTTTAATTAATTTAATATCTTATTCAATAAATTATAGTTTTTTAATTCTCTGTAAGTAATCAATTATTTGGGTATTTACTTCATAATCTTAGTTATTAATTTCAGAAGTGCATTCACTATTGAGACTTGGTTTACCCTAGTCATGGTGGCTAGTTTTTCTTTACTTGGAATCCGATTTGTGAAAGTTAATCGGGAATCAGGATGAAACAATTGAAGGTAAAATATTTTCACCATTAGATCTTTCTCTTTTTTTTTTTCTTCACATCTATTTATTTTTTCCCAACCATTGGGAGGTCTATTATGTTCGATAAATATTCTTGTATTCGGATCTATGATGCACTACCATGATCATAACAACCAGATTATTTACTTTTGACAACCCTGGGAGTCCCTATTATGTTCGATAAATCTCTGTGATGCGGATCGATTATGCACTACCATGATCATAACAACAGATTTATTTAGAGGTGAAGTAAATAAAAATATTTGGTTTTAAAAGTTAAATCTTCCGAATCCGAGACTTCTACCAGTCAAAGGGTTTGAGTTATAATAATGCTTCCATTAGGAATTCCGTAGACTCTTTGACTGGATCAATCGATTATGAGTTTTTTTAGTATCAGTTTAAATAATGTTTTTTTATTGTAACGTACATTTTAGTCTAAAACTCATCAAACTCCAAAATTAATATTTTCTTTTACTTTTTGAAGCATAAGTAGGATTTTGTTGGAATTGCTTCTAGTGTTTTTAGTTTCTTGTCGTCACTTAGCCCTGTTCCTTGTGGGATCGATACTCGACTTCGAGTTTTTAACTACTTTGGACTCCGTACCCTTGGTTAAAGAATTCACTTTTGGGAGCGATCAAGTTTTTGGCGACATTTCCGAGGAACATACTTTCGCACAATGGACTCAAAAGGCATGCTGACCACAACCTCATTCCTTGCTAATTCAGCGATACTTCACCATCATCTACTATAAGGGAACTATAGCCAAGGCACTTGGGGTAACCTTGTTTCCACTTTTTGTGTTAGTTTTTAGGATATCTTTATTTTTATTTTTTTTAAGGGGCCTAGGCATCATTTCGATAGGAGGCAGATTTGAGAGGGATAGGCTTTGTGCTATTTGTTTATTGGTGTCTTTTTTGCATTGGATATTGTGTGGTTCAGTTTGGGAGTAACTGACTAACTTATGGAATCGGTGCTGATATACTTTGGAGATTGTGTGGATTGTTTGGCTAAAATACGTGCTTATGTAGCATTACATTTGTATGTCCTATACTTTAGGGATCACACAAACCGTTTAGTTTGAATCGACTCATTGCTTAATTTACCCTGATTATTTGACTTCATCACCCACACGGTTTAGTCCCCTATAGACCTATTACTTTTCTGAAAAACATTGAACCCGTACCTATGGATCCCATGAGGGATTACATGAATCCCTCAGGCAAGCACCCATATCTGCTATAGTAGTTTCCGTGCATCAACCACGTTAAAATTTTCCCTTTTAAACGGGAATGGTACAAGTTTTGCCACATTTTAATGGTTTATGATTTGAGAGATCCTACACACCTCGAAAGATTTTGAGGATACATGTTCATTTTTTCAATATATTCGTGTTTTCTATGGAGATTTACTTTTTAAAACTTTTTTCATTCCCTAAGACCAAGCAAAATTTTTCTTTAATTCTTTAAGACCTAGTCTCACTACTCGTGGAATGGGCAATAGAGGAGAGTTCTTAAATAAAAATTTTCTACGAAAATCGTATGGAGGCACTACTTCGTGCCATCTCTCAGTTTTGTACTAAATAGTGGCGAGAGTTTCTTCCAGCTTGGGAGGATTCAAAGACCTACTAAACGCATAGCCACATCAATAATTTCCCCCATGGGCACACAATCAATATTTTTTATTCATCATGCGGAAAGTTTTCAAAAAAAACTCTGGACAAGCATTGGTATTTTGGACTACTTGGCTAACTTGTCCAGTGATTGCGCATGCATGGAACCTAATAATGGAATAAATTTTCTACTTCTACACAGCATGTGTGTTAACTAGCAATTGTGGGTTTGAAGATGAATGTTACTGTGGAACTCCTCAATTTCCAGACAGTGGAGGTTTGGCCATGCAATGCCGCCACCGTTTTACAAAATAGTCATCAAGTAATTGTGCACTTTGTGACACAATGTTCTTTTGGTACTTAAGCGTATAAGAGAATGCCTTTTGACCTATGTAATGCACCGACCACTTTTCAAACGTGCATTATTGCGATTTTTAGTGACATGATTGAAAAATCCTTGAGGTGTTCATGGATGATTTTTCTTCTATGGAATACATATGAGTCCGTGTTAGAGCACTTAGAGCGGGTTATGTAAAGATCGGGAAGTCATTTTGGTTTTGAATTGGGATAAGTGTCACTTCCTGGTGGACACAAGGTATATTCCTGGGCATATCGTTTCCCCTAGCAAAGAGATGAGGTAGATACAATAAGTCGAATTGATCCAATATCTACCTTCCCTAAGTGGTGAAAGACACTAGATCTTTTTTAGGGATGCTAGAATCGTTGCTTCATTGAGGGGTTTAGTTCTATCTCGAGACCTTTATGTCACTTGCTTTCGTTAGATGTACCCTTTGAGTGGACACCACAGTGTCAAGAAGCCTTTGATAAACTTAAGGGTCTTCTCACCACTGCACCGATTATTAGGTTCACCCGTTTGGTCGCTTTTTTTTGAGTGATGTGTGATGCGAGTGATCATGCGGTTGGAGATGTTTTTGGGAAAAAGGGTATATAATAAACCACATATCATCTACTATGATAGTAAGACTCTCATGATACTCTTGACTATACCACCACCGAAAAAGCTTGCTTTTTGTTGTCGTTTGCCCTCGATAATTCAGGTATTCGTCGGATCACTTGTTATCATATATTCTGATCATTCTGCACTAAAGAGCTCTTTTGACTAACTCGATGCAACTATTGCGACTCTTAGGTGGATTCTATTGTTGGCAAGAATTCAATATTGAGATCAGATATAAAAAAGGGTCGAGAACGTAATAGCTGATCAACTTGTCTAGGCTCCTACTGTTGGGGAAGCCTAGACCCCTTCCGATTAATGAGCATTTTCCTGGATGAGCAACTTTTTCAAATCACCCCTCTCATGCGAAATACTTCAGTCCATGGTATGCGGACATTGCCATTTTTTGGCACCGTAAATTTCTTTGCATTGGTCTTCTTGATAGGAAAAAAAAATTTTAGGCATTGAGGTATTTTTCTTGGAACGATCCGTTTTATTTAAGTATTTTCCCGATCAGGTCATACGGCGGTGCTTCCTAAAGAGGATGTGAGAGCATTTTAGAGTTTTTCCATTCACAAGCATGCGGTGGGCATTTCTCTTCACTTACAACTGTTGTAACAATTTTGCAAGTGCGTTTATTGCCCATCATGTTTCTTATATTCAGTGCATTTTGCACATCATGTATAGATGCCACGTTTAGGAAATCTGTCCTAAGGCAAATGATGCCTCTTACCCCTATCATTATCTTGAAGATCTTTTGATTGTTTGGGTATTGATTCATGGTCTTTTTCCCCTATTCGTGTGGGATTTTACTTCTAGTGGCCATAGACTACGTGTCCAATGGGTAGAGGCCATACCGAGGCGTACCAAGGACCATGCCTATTGGGTCAAGTTTTTTTAAGGATACATCTTTGCTAGATTTGGCCATGCCCGCGATCTATTATTAGCGATGGGGGCGGTCGTATCTTAAATACTATAATAAAACCTTTTTTGTGTGAATAATGTAAAGATATATGTGATACAATTGTTTTGTTAGTTGATGGATTGTCCACCAAGTTGTTTAGGATGATGTAAGGGCAACGAAACATATACAGAAATGTCTGAACTGACCGGTACGAAGACAGGGGGACACATTCAGAAGGTCATCATCCACCGAATGGCGTCTCCCGACCTGACCCTACGATGCAACAACTATCATCATACTAGTCCCAGCCTCGGGAACGGTGGCCAAGATCTTTCTCATCCGGAGCTAAAACCACGCGTCTCAACCAGGCTATCACCTACTGTAGTCAATACTTGAAGTCCCTCAAGCTTTTGGTGAGAACAGAAATCGCCTGGAACCTAAGGATGAGTGCATAAAGCGACACTTGCACGGCATGGTTACGACTTCAGTCTAATGCGGATGCGGAGATTCCGCAGAGGAGTAACCAACTGCTTTGGGGGAGCAGGAACAAAGTATTAGGTAACTGCCCACTGACTAACATACCATGTGGCGCATCATTCAAGGTACGCGCCGGCTGAACTATATAAGCATGAATCACTGTAGAAAAGGGCTTTTTGTCCCCGTTCTCCCTTTCTCCCTCTCCTCTCGGGGGGAATTAAAAACTCCGGTCATCTAACTTACCGTTGAGTGTCGTTTCCCAAAAATAGCTCGCCGACATACAGCAAGCCGTATTCACCTTTATTCTATGTGCAGCTAGAGAGGTTACTTGCCTAGTTTGGTGAACAGCTTTTCATGGCTAAAAGGAAAGGCTCATCGTGGGTGCTATCTTCGTTTTTCATTGGCAAAGTTACTCCACAGACAGTTGGCAACTGTCTGTGGAAAAATCGACTGTAATACTTACAAAATCTCGGCCCATGGCTTCTTAGGATGATCTATTCCGTCCAGGCCGATCAGACTCGGGGGGAACCGCTCTTCACCCCCCCCCAGAATGCTTGGAGACAGAGGGGACAAACTATTAGCTGATGCTCAGAGGACGGCAAAAGCTACCTCCAAGCAAAGGCCGGGTCGATTACCCCTAAGAGAAAAGGACGACTCGGACATCACCATAGGGCGATTACAAGCACAGTTGACGGAAATGGCTCAATTGGTAGACAATAGGCTCATAGGGCCATTTCAAGAGAACAACATACAATCATCCAGAGCAAGATCTGGTGGAGTCGGAGATCCGCAAATGGGAATCCATAGAGAAAAAGACGTGCTGAGCGGGCCGAGCTCGAGAGCCACGGTGATAATAGAACTGAGGTGTCTAGTAAGCAAAAATCTTCACCACATCGTGCACAAAGGAGTGAAGATCTGCGAGAAGCGATTAACGCAAAAAGGAACCAGGTGGTGGACGTTAGAGAGAAACTCAACAGCCACGGGTGCCATGCAGTCAGAAGACCATCATGCCGGTGGCGTGGCAGCTAATCCGCTAGCGCTGATAAGAAGGGGCTATTTGAGGTACCAACTACTTGTTCCCGGGGAGGATAGAAGGGATGACCCTCAAAAACGTGTACCACCCAGATTCCCCCATATGATGGAAAAGTCAGACCCTCGGGTCCATGTAAGCCACAAAAGACAAAATGATTGGCTCTATGGAATCATTATGGATGCTTCTAAGTGCCGAGTGTTTCCCATCTAGTTTGAGGCCACTCTCGGGCGTAAAAATGGTGTCGACAAAGTTATCAGTAGGGGTGATAGAGGACTTTTATCAGCTCCTGAGTCATTCGTGGCTCGGTTTTGTCATAAATACCAAGGCGCCCAAAGTTGTTGGGTCGCTTTTAACACTGAAGAAAGCCAAGAACAAATCAATCTGGGAATATAGAAATAGATATTGGGAAATATATAATGAGATAGAAGAATGTTCTGAGGAAATAGCGGTGGTAAGCTACAAGCTCGGATTGGTTCCAGGGGCAGACTATGGGAAAACCTGACACTTGACCCTCCAACCGACCTCCGGGATCTCATGTCCTGGGTTGAGATGTTCGCCTGGTTGGAGGATGACGTCAGGCAAGCGGAGAGGGCCGAAGGAAAAGTTGGTCGCGGTGAGGCCTCAATCAAAAAGCAAAAAGACGGATCAAGCCTGTACGAAAGTAGGGCTAAGCAGGGAATCAATGTGGTCTTCAAGATCGCATTTACAGGCATTCTAGCAAGAATCAGAGACAAATCGTACGCTGCCTTGATGATAATCAGAGAATTTCGAAAACTGGGACGTCTATATGTTCGATAAACATTCTGTTATTTGGATCGAATGATTGCACTACCATGATTAAAAACAACAAGATTATATCACTTTCGAAAACTTGGGAGTCCTATTAGTTCGATAACATCTTTATGAATGCGAATCGATGATGCACGGCCTTGATTATAACAATCGATTATTTCTAAGTAATGTTTATATATGGAATGGTTTGGCTCGAGTCTCTACGCTGCCTTATAAGTTTATAAGTGAGTGGGTTCATTATATTTGGTTGCACGAATTGAAGATTGGAAAGAACAATTGTTTAAAAGATAAATCTTACGAATCCAAGACCAACGATGGTAGAAGGATTTGCGGTTTTATAAGAAGCCTCCATTGGATTCGAGAAACCAATTGATTGGATCAATTGATTTCGAGTTGTTTTAATTAGTTTAAAGTAACTTTTATTACATTTTATTTAGAGTAGTTTAAGTTAAATCAAATCCACCAAAGAAAAGAATTTTTTATTTTTATTTTTATTTTTAGATTCAATCATATAATTTCTAGTTGATCCGAGTTAATATATTGTGAGGTGAGTGTACAACTTATATTTAGCTGGTCCGTGGGAGGAGAACGATACCGGATTATCGGTGTATTACTATTTCGCGACCGCTACAATTGCGGTAAGGATTCACTTTGGGAGCGAATCAAAGTTTTGGCACCGTTTGCCGGGGGACCAAAAGGCACGAACGAGCACTAGAAAGCTTTGGGTTGAAGAGAAAAGTGGGATTGAATTCCATCAATCTACCTCGAAGGAGGAATCTTCGGCTTAGGCCATGGGTTTTAATTTGGTTCCATTTATTTTCTATTTTTCGTTTAAAAAAAAATTGATGATCCTTTGAAAATAATTTTGAAGTAGCACAAGCCTAACACGGATGGTTGCTATAAAATATCCACGTATTTTTTGAGGAATTTGTATACGATGGCCATGTCTTATATGGCACCTTGTGACTAAAATGTCCTCAGGCCTCATGAGTTCCAGAGTATTTCAAAACGTTGTCAATGCTACTCAAGGATCTCAGGAATTTGTATACAATGAGCCATGTCAAATTATGTTCTAGTTATTGCCATAAATGTTTACTGAATGTCAAGGCTCATGAATTTTCAGAGTTTGTGCCAAAAATATAATAACACTACACAAGGATGCTGGTAATCAAGTAGAGTAACAATTCAACTCATACACTCACAGCCATGAGTGGGAAAACTATTCAAACCCCTCTTGGGACCCAAGACCATGGGTAGAGGGACACTAAGAGGTCATGTCTTCTTCCCATTATATTGCTCCTCTAACAACCAACCACCCTCCCATGCACCCACCTGTTGCCATAAGTTATGTCAATGCCATTATTCTGCACCATCTACTCCACAACAGACACAATACCACCTCCACATTTGGAGGAATAGGATAATGATTGCTATTAAGGGTCACAAATATTGAGCAACAAATTGGGAAGATGAACTCTTGACTTGAGAATTACTAATTGCACAACAAACTCACGAGCGATTCCCCCACCAAACCCCAACAAAATCCTAGGCCTATAAATGGCATTGAAAGAAGCAAATGAGCAGGTACAAGCAATCACACCCCTACAAGTGGAAAGGAAATCAATAAAATCATTGCACCCAAAAATGATAAATTTTGGGGAGGATGAGTCTAGAGGGAGATACGAGATTGAGAGGAAAAAGAGGGGGTTAGAGAATTTTTTATAAGGAAGAAAGGATAATGGTGAGGTGTGTGATCACGAGTGAACCCAGTAGTTTTGAGGTTGGTTCATCAGTGATGACCATGACACCCTTGCACAAGATTTAGTTACACCACCTAAAGAATTTAACTCATGGGAGGACAAAGTTGAGTTGCTTGATTGTGCAACAAGTCTTCCATTTGAAATGTAGGGTTATAGATTTTCTTGGTGTTGACCAATTTAATAGAGTTGTGTCCTTATCTCATTCCCGAAAAATTTATTATAATCTCAAAACTACATTTGGTTAAAGATGGGCTTTTTGGTAGCATAACAAGATTCAAGGCGTCTCAAAAATAAAAGAATTTAAAGTAGCTGATCACGAGTATGGGTCGGATACCATTTGTGTTAAATGATCTAGTTGGGATTCTTGTTCATCAGTTTTATTCGAGTTGGGGGAGAGGGTGTGTCTTATACAAAAACCCTTTTACTTTTTTTTTCCCCTTTGTTATTTTATTTTTATTTTATTTTATGTTTTATGATTTATTTCTTTCTATTTTTATTTTATTTGTAGCATTTCGGAATGCTCATCTCGAGTTGGGGGAGTACTTCGTTTCGTAGTTTTTAGGATAATTTAGTTTTTAGGATAGGTTAATTTTTCATAAAAAAATAACACAAGCATTTTGTTTTGAAAAATTTTTGAAAAAAACATATATTGTTCATGTGTTGGATTGTTTGATAGCAGGTTTATTTTTCATGTCCATGTCATCCGAAGCAGGTTTGTTTTCTGATTCCTCCAATTTCATTGTGACTCTTTCCTATTCAATGTTTTATAATCCGATTTTTTCGTATATTGTGTGATGGTTGATAATTCTAGTTTTGGGAACCATTACTGATCATTGTGTTTTTGTTTTGAAAATAGGTGAAGCAACAGTTGACTTTGCATAACATGATGTTTTTAAGCGGATTAACAAGTTCAATTCATCTTGCATGCTTGATACTTTACCTGTTTTGTGCTATCTAAGAGAGAGAGGATCCATACACTACGCACAAGTCGTTTTTCGAAGTACAACTGTTAGAAGTCGACATGACTGCATCCATAAGTGAGATTTGAACCTTGTGGATTTAGAGTCATGAATCGTTTTTGTTTTGTGAGCGATTTTTACTACCTTTACTTCAAGAAAATGTGTTGAATTTCTTATTTGAATAGTTTCAATATTTTTTTGAATTTGGTGTTACATGTTGTGGGTGATGATTATAACTTTGACGAACCCTTTTACATGATTTACATTCATTCTGATTTGTTAAGTATGGCCATTCACATATAGCGTCTTTTCTTTATTCTTTTCGGTAATTGCATATAAAAAAGATTCAAAAAGGCGCATTGTGTGGAGGTAATTCTTTGCGAAGTTGATAAAAAAAGAAGAAGAAAAAGAAAAGAAAAAAAGGGAGTTCAAATTTGAAAATATAAAAAAGAGTTTTAAAGTGTAATGCTTATTAAGTTTGCATGTCGTTGGCAAATGCATATCGAGATCTATTACCACTTGATCCCCTCTACTTTCTGGACTAATCTTTCATTCATATGACCTTAAATATTCCGGAATTGTATAAGTCTTCGAATTCCTTGCATGTAAAAGTCATCAATGTCAAAATTCACAACTGGTGGCATTAACGGTGCACAATTCTTTCATAAAGCTATGTTCCACGGTCGATACAGTTTACATCTTGCGGTTTTTGAAATTGGTATTACTCCTATTAGAATTATTTTTACACTTACTCATACAACGAGCATTCCTGAGAGGAACTTGTTGTGTTCTATGTGAGAAGTGTAATACTTGTGAGTTTTGAATTGAGGATGTAGGTTTTTTATGGACTGCGTAATGTTAAAATTTGTGGATACGACTCTACCACTTTACACTTGAATCCCTCGTTATTTGCCTTGACGGTTTGGTAGATTCTTAGCATGATTGGCTTATTTGAATGTTGTGCATTGTATTTTTGTTGAGAAACTGTTGTTAAATTATTTTTGATACATTGCATGATTGTGATGTTTGTGGGTAATCATCCCTGAAAACCCTCACGAGACACCACTCTCCACTAGGGGTTAACCTAGCGGTTTAAAGGCTTGATGCCATACTTCTATGCATTCGGGGACTCTTATGAAAGGAGAGATTATTTTTTTGTTTTTATTTTAATTTGCTAGGGAAACTAGCAAAAGGTTAGTTGGCGGGTGTGTTGGACTGTATTAATTGTAGTCCAAGCGCTAGTTAAACTGATAAGTTGGCCTTAGATTTAGTTTAAATTATGTATTTTTATCCCTATATTGTACTTATAGGCATATTTGAGTTCATGTAGGTTTATATTGGTAAAAGCAAAAAATTGAGCATAAAAGTAGGGGAACGGTGTAGTGAAGACGAGGAGAAAAAAAACTCAAAAGAAGAGTTCAGATTACATTGGGCGTGTCGAACGCAAGCAAAGGAGGGAAAACCAGCGTTTCGAACGACAAAAAGAAAAAGGAACCTGAGCGTTCGAACCCATATCCTCAGTCGGAAACATCGAAGTTTTTTTAAAATCTTATTTTTGCCTAACGTTCGAACGCCCAAAAATAAAATCTGAACAACCGTTTCGAACTCCCTTGCTTACAGTTCAAAATGCGCGGAAGAGACTTAAAAGTTGAGTGAGATTTTGCTTAAGAGTTTGAAGCCAAACTGAGAAGGAATTGCCTTCTGAAAGCAAGAGGAAAAGTTTCAGAAAATGTGGGTGGTGAAAGATAGATTGTTCGAAAGCCCAGAAAGACAAAGACCAGCGTTCAACGCTAGCAGAAATTCCTTAGTCTCGGTATTTTGGCCATATCTTTTTACCTCCGATATCCGATTGAGCTAATTTTTAACGCGGAGTTGGCAAAAGAAATTTAAAAGGGACTACAAGTATGTCCCAAAATATGCATTGGCTGATTCGATCTCTAAGTAGTAAAAAATAGAGATACACGTACGGGACAGATTAGCAGTTTTGAAGTTTCCTAATCCGATTAGGATTCTAATTGTATTGCATATAAATACTTTCTGATCTCTATGAACGAAAAATAAGAGCTTTAGTTTCTTAGGATTTCTTTCAACCTTTTAGTTTAGGTTTCATATTGGCTTTAGGTTTTATTTTTATGTTTGTTGTAAAACTTTAATATTTACAATTCAAGTCAATTTATACCGAATGTCTTTGAATTTATGTACATGTTTTTTCTAAGCCATACTTGGCCTAGTTGTTCCAACTCGGAATTGATTGTGAATGTTGTTGGGATCATCAAGGATGAAACAATGGGAGGGGTTGGTTTTAAATTTTTTAATATCACCGATTTATTGTCTTGATTTTTCTCCTTCTTCCTCTTTTTCGTTTTCAGATACTTCAAAAAAACTGGGACGTCCTATTATTGTTCGATAAAACATTCTTGTTATTCGGATCGATGTGATTGCACTACCATGATTAAAACAACCAGATTTATTCACTTTCGAAAACTTGGGAGTCCCTTATTATGTTCATAACATCTTTGTGATGCGAATCGATGATGCACGGCCTGATTTATAACAATCAGATTTATTCTAAGTTAACGTTTATATTGATTGCTGGCTTAGTAATCTACCTGCCTTGTAACGTTTATGCGTGAGTTGGTTCATTATATTTTGTGCACGAAAACTTAAATGAATGCAATTAAAGGGGAATTTGCCTCTAAAATTAAAAGAGAAAATAAAAGAGACTAAAATCTTTGGGTTTTGATGAGAGTTTTGAATTACTAAATTATTCAATGAAATAAAATAAATTAACACTACGGCAATTAATTACAGTAAATTAAAAATTAGACTTATAAAGCAATTTAAAGGGAATTGGCTCAATTGATCCAATCATTCAATTCATCCAAGGTTTTCATGAGATTTATCAACTCAATCAAATACAACAATTAAAAGTGTTTGATTCGGAGGATTACCTTTGAAAATCAATAGTCTCAAGCAATTGAAATTGATACTGGTCATGGGAGATCAAAGGTTTAATAGCCATCAATTTAACTAGGGGCAATACCAAATTGGAAGTTGTGCATTGAATTAGCCCAAACATAGTCATAACCTAGGTGTTCCAAGGCATCTTGCAATCAATTGATGTGAATTAATTCCCTAGTAATTGCCGAGTAATTATCTAGCGAAGAGCCATAAATTAATACCATCGATTTGGGTGCTTAAAATCAACCCCAAACTAGTCAATATACTATTTCTAGATACCACAATGCAATTACTAAATTAAAAATCTAGAAATCTAGCAATAAATTCACGAGATGCCTCCATTGAAACCCATGGATTCCTTGAGTGATTTTCACATTTGAACCCAATTTAAATGACTAGCTACTCATTTCCATTTATGAAAAACTTTGAAATACTTGAAATAAACCTAAAAATATTGATTTGATTCAAAGAAACAAGAGAAATCTCTGATTGAATGCAAGGAAATGTAAAGACTTGTATTGAAATTTTAAATCTAAGTGATTACAATTTAAGAGAGCAATAGTTACATAAAACAAAACCTAAAAACTGTGGTATTCGACGCTCTCTGAAAATGGAATGAGGGTTTGTATTTATACGCTCAAGATTCGAACCCTAGAATTTTTTCAAAAATTTGCCTGGTGTTCGAATGGCAGATTGGGCGATCGAACGCTCGTAACTAGTTCTTTGGCATTCGAACTCTCAATCCTGGTGTTCGAACACCAATCTAATTTTTCGTTACATGCTCTTTGGACATTCAAACTATTTGTCTTGGTATTCGAATGCCAGGCCAAATTCATCTTCTGCCTTTCCTTTTGGCGTTCGAACGGTTGCTTTGTCGTTCGAATGATATTGCACTTTTTTGCCTCTTTTACTTTCAATTGATTTGAGGCCTTTGGAGTTGGAATTTGGCGATGCTCATTAGATTCAAATATGTGTATCTTAGAGAGAGCTTTCCAACAGCATATCATTCATTCCATTCCGATCTATGAAAAGGAACTTGCACATTTTCCGAGACAAGGCCCCGATAACGTTCCTCGCCAAGCCATGTCTGCACTCTGGCTCACTTCTTTGGCTTCAAAACCACTCCTTTAGCTTCAAATACATACAATAAGATCAAGAACGAGGTTAAATACAATATATGGCGAAGAAAGCATAATTAACGCTAATCTAGTCTAACAAAGTGTGAATTAAAAACCTATAATTACATTTTTATGGTGTAATTAATCTACCTGAAGATGCTTCTGGTGTCCTTATACTTATAAAAGACGTGGATGATTTTCTTTGCAAAGCTGCTGGAACTTTGTTGATGTCAAAATACTAATAAGTCTCGATAAAGTATTGTAATAAGATGTAAAATTAATTTTAGAACAAATAAGTCTAGCTCGCGAGCCAATCTAAGATGACCCACTGGTAACGTTTATTAAACGAGCTTGAAATTGAGGCTAGAGTTTATTTTTTTTCTTTGATGAACCAAGTTCAAAATGAGCTTTAGCGAGCTGAGCTTGAGACGTTCTTGTACGGCTCATTTCATTTGTTGCCCTGATTATAGTGATTTTCCTCATTGTAACTCCTACACATGCTACTTCTAGGATCTCGTGAACTTGTTGGATTTCAAATTCTATCATTCTGTTTAATGATAAGTTTATATCAACATTCACATCTTGGTCACACTTGTTTTAGGGACATGTGGTTTCTCAATTGCCTTTGCAATTTGAAGTACGTTAGCCTTAAGCTAGTTGCATAAAATTTTCGTATGGAGTTCATAGGCGTGTGTTGATCACACAATTCTTTAGAATCATTCCTCCACTGAACATTTAATTCAGGTTAAAATGTTTCTTGTTAGTAGTTAATATGTCAATTTACCATTGAGAAAGATATTGCAATATTTTATGTAAACATGCTATGCTATTACACTTTTTGTTGTGATAGAGAACTATTGATACGTTTGAAGATTGTATATGCAGAAGGTTGGTAGCCGGGATGATAATATGAATGTTATTTTATGAAGACTTTTTTTTTTTGATACTTGTTTCTCTGAAGATCAAACTTCAAATCTTTAATCTTTTTGTTTTTTCAAAAATGTTACAACTACTCTTTCTTTTGATGATGCATAGGATAAGAAGTATATATGGTAAAAATATTATGTGATCTAGTTTGCTTGCTTTTGTCATTGGTACACGAGTACATTGGTTTATGAAGATGTACACTTGTTATAGTTAAATTTTGATTGTGATCTTAGTAATTTGAGATATTGCTAGATTCTAAATGACCAAACATTATATTCTCAATGGAGTGTAAGAGACGATTTTTCTCATCATTATCCTTCTTTATAATGTTACTAGTATGCCCGTACCCCCACGGGCCGACACAAAAATAAAATTAAAATTTAGATTCTCATCGATTTTGATGATTCTCCATCGTAGAAGAACAAGAAAAATAAAAAATAATCACAAATAAGGTATCGCTAGTTACTTTCTTAAAAAATAAAACACTAACTAATCTAAACTAACTAATCTATTCTAAACTAACAGAAGAGAACCATTTTTTCCACCCCCTAACATCCCACCCCTTCGATAATGAACTTTTTTTTGACTTTCAACTTTTACCCTAAATTCTTCCTCAAACTAACAATTTGCCATTCAAACCCTTTTAAAGTTTTTTTTAATACCACCCATTTATTCTTTTTTTATAACTCTTGATTTCTGTTGTTTTTTTTACTTTCACTTCTAGATTTTATCTAAAAAAAACTTAAGATAAAATTTTATAACCCCTTTATTTTATTTGTTATAATTTCCTTGATTTTTCTTATATTTTTGCTTCAGTTCTGAATTTTTATATAAAAAATTATAATCTTTTTGACGCGCATGTTGCTTGGTTTGGTTAGAAAAGAAAATTATATGGTTAAAATTGTAATAATTTTGTTACAGTTGTCATGTGGTCGATTAGGTATTGTTATTTGTGTTACCTTTGAGATATCCTTGCAAATTAATCAATGATTTTTTTTTACTTTTTGATTTAATCTCATAAAACATAAAAAAATAATTTATCTCTTACGTATAATATAGTGTAAATTCAAATTACTAAGAATATATTCGTGTCTCATCATTCTCTCCTCACCAAAAGAAATTAATGAATATCATATTTTTATAATTTTTTTATAGTCAATAATTCGGACAAGCTAAAATAAAAAAAAAAAAAACAGGAAATCAGGCGTGGATAATTACAGAAAAGACTCAAATACAAATAGACATATAACTATCAACATCATCGAAAATTTTAAAACAAAAATATTAAAAAATCTTGATTCATATTTTTTTCTTTTATACAAAACCATAGGTGGGAGTAAAGACATTTATAATTTTGTATCACTAATTTATTTTTAATATAAAATTTCATAAGTGAAAGTAAAAAGAAAAAAAAAAGAATTAAGGGGTATTAAAAAATAATAAAGGGGTTACAAAAGTTTAACAAAAAAAAATTATTTATATAAACTCGAAGTGAAAATAAAAAAATAGAATAAAGGAGTATTTAAAAAAAAATAAAACGGTTGATTTTAAAAGTGTCTGGGAGGAGAGAGAGTGCGCGTTTATTGGAAGATAAAGTGAAAGTGTGATGAGAGGAGAGAGAATGAAAGTGATAGTTTTTGGGCGGAAAAATAATTAAATAAAAGTCTGAACTGTTGGATCAACTCAAATGGATTTAAGCCGGAGATAGGCGAAGAGATAAAGTTTGATTCCAAATTAATTAAGTCCTGATTTATAATATAAATTTTAGCTAACGAAATTTTCTATCACCAAAAAGGTTTTTTCTAAAAAAATCTGGTGACAAAATTGTTTGTCACCAATTTGATTTAATTTGAAATTATAGGTGACAAAAAATTTCTCACCTTTACTATTTTTCTATAATTTTTAGATTTAAATTTTTAGGTGATAGAAAGTTTTTTTTATCATTTTTCAGCCACTACTGGTGACGAAAAATATGTTAAAATAGTGATAAAATATTTTGTTATATAATAGTCACTATAGATGACAAAATAAATTTTGTCATAAGATAGTCACAATAGGTGATGTCGTGCCCCCAAAATTCTACCAGGGGGCGAGGTCAAACAAGTCAAAGATGCAGAAAAGGAAGAAAGGGTCCTGCGTGGACTGATCATAAGTATTAAATAAAGGGAATGTCCTACGTGGGACACCCGTTGTGAAAAGTCATAGGTTCAGAGTGAAAAGGGAACCTAATGAAAAATATTTTTTTTGAACTTAACCGGTTCAAAAAAAATAGGAGCGATTTGTGAACTGAACCGGTCAGAAATAAAAATTAAACCGGTTCAGCTAGATCAGTAGGCCTATTTCCAAACTGAAACCGGTTCAGATCAGAAGCAAAAAATTGAACGTTCACCTAGGTCATAGTCTGTTCACTGGTTAATTTCGTCAAATGATGGGCTAAAGGTCCAATACAAAACAATATCTATTAGAAAGGGGCATGCCCTTGCCCGAATAACTTATCCTCAATACGAGTTCACTTAATATTGAATAAAAAATTAAAAAGGGTTTTTAGCATTACCCCAACACAAATAACAATAAGTAAATGTTAATTCAAATCTATTCTAAGGTTCTTAAATACCAAAAGGATTTACATGTCTTCATTAAATGACCAAAATTGGGCTTCAATGAAACTAAGTCCAAAAGGACATCTTCAAATGACCTGATACAATCTACTCAAAACAGGGCCCTTGCCCTATCCTTTTGCACTGAAAGTTATTTTATTTGTTTGATTAAGTACGGACGGCTTCTTCTTAGTAGAATAATATTGTTAAAAATGGCCCATACCATCTCTAAAATCATGAAAATAGAATGAAGTGCAATGATGATGCCACCAAGGCAATGTAACAGCCAAAGGATAAATGCAATAGGGCCAACCCCAATGCACACAACACTCTCAACACCGGGAATATGGGCCACCCACACAAGGAGTGTAGATAAAACAATCCCCGAGAGGCTAACCGAGTAAAGATTTGAGTGAAGGTTTATTAGGGAGGCCATCGCCCTTTTCCTCACAACCACACCCCACATCCGAATTTTTAACCTTGGTACCCCTCCCTAGGGGAGTTTAACTTCCATCATTGTATCCCATCCAATGTTATGTAAAAAGCCGACAAGGCAAATGATGCTATGATAGGGTCCTGCTCAATGCCATAACCAATATCCAATACTCAAAGCATACATAATAATACATCAAGTGAATAATAATAATTAAAAGTGCATAAGACTCCAACATTTCAATATCACAATTTAATAACTATCAATCACCAAAAAAGTCTCTAACGTCTTAGTTGTTCAAATATGGAAGGTATCTACAAGCAACTAAACATCAAAAATGGATCAAGGACATAAAACATAACTTCAATTATTCCAAAATCAATCCATTTTGTATCCACAAACATTCATCAACACGTGGTACGCATTATGAGGCTTTATACCATGGTTTGTCTAAACATGCAATTTTTTTATGTTTTCTTAGTAACCAAAATAATCCACGAAAAGGTTATTCTAACAACAAATCACATCTCTAGTCATAATAATAAAGATAATATGGCATTAATACATATCAAACTACCTCTTGAAGAATACCAAATTTTTGAAAAAACGAAGATCCAAACGGAGCCCTATCGAATTCCAATCAGTTGATGAAATCGAAGAGCTTTGAAGAGGTGGGTGATCAACTTTCGTGCTTTGGCCGAAGGCCGGACTGTCACAGAGAAGTACCGAAAATTCGTTCTTGGCCGGAGTTCTTAGGGCTACTCAACAAAGGAGGGAGAGAAAGGGAAAAGCCAAAAAGTGAGAGAGAGAGGGAGAGAGAAAGTGTCGGCTATGTTGGGGAAATGAGGAGGTATTGGGGAAGCTTCAAATGGCTTTGCTATGGTGTAACACATATACAACCCAAACACAAAACACCTCCACTATCTTATTGGGCATAACAAATACATAGCCCCAAAACAAAGTAAATTTCAAAAACCCAAATGGCCAGGCCAAAACTATATTCATATATATATATGAACATCCATGGCCCAATAATAAAAAAAAACAACTCATAGACCTAATACCCAATAATAAATCATGGGTCGGCCCAAAAATACCTCAAGCCCAAAAATAAATACCGGACATTACATTCTACCCCCCTTTAAAGAATCCGTCCCGGAATTTAAAACAAACCTCAATCCACAAAAAGATGAGGATAACGTGATCTAGTCTCTAAACGCGTCTCCCAGTCGAGTCTTCGACGCTATGGTGCTTCAAAGCACTCTCACATAGTAATCTTTTTGCCCCGTATGACGTGTCGATTTTCAATTCATGAATCCGAATCGGTTGCCCTTCTCGGTATGAAGCATCTGATCGCAGGCCAAACTCGGTCCAATCACCAAAACATGTGAAGGATCCCGGTTGCTTACTTCTTAACATATTAGACACTTAGAACACAGGATGAACACCCAAAAGTTGAGGTGGGAGGGCCAAAGATAGGTACCTCACAACTTTGATCCAAAATCTAGAACGGTCCAATGAAAAAGCGGTGTTGGATAACTTCCGCTCTTCCGCAAAACGCATCAAGTCTCGACGAGGTGAGTGCGATCTTGAGAAACACGTGGGCTCCAACATTAAAAAGATAGGTGTCTGCGCGATCAGCGTAACACTTCTGACGATCTCTGAGCAGTAACTAATCTCTTCTTGATAACTTTGACTTCTTGGTATCTCTTGGACTAAGCCAGGAACAAAAGCGGATGCTGCTCCAACTTTGGTCCAACACAATGCTGATCTCAAGGTCGGCCGTTACAAGGCCTCAACGGTTTTTTGCCATCTGAATGCCTCGCCTGATAACTGTTGTTGTAGGCAAATTCCACCAATGGAAGGTGATCTTCCCAATTGCCCCTGAAATCAATGACACAAGCTCGTACATATCCTCTAAGGTCTGAATCGTATGATCGGATTAAGTCTTCAGATGTGAAATTGTGGTGCTAAGCAAAAGCTGAAGTAGTACCCATGGCGACCTAAGGCTCTACCAAAAGAGTAAACAAATGAGATCACGATAAAAAATAAGGAGACTGGAACAAACGCCATTGAGTTTTCACAATCTCCCGAAAATTACAATATCCAAGACTCTACTGAATGGTCATCCTAATAGAAGGAAGTGCACAAACTTCAATCAAACGACCGATGATAACCCCAACGAACATGACAGTGACTGTTGGGGGTTGTTGATTAGGAAGTGCGGTGGTTGATTTAAAATCCATAGTGATTGTGCTCCCATTCCATCGGAATCTCTAGTGCTGAAGGTAACCTGCGGGTCACTAGTGTCGGCCTGACCTGGGACACGTCAAACAAAGTAGTGTAGATACGAAAATCGGCAACAGCCATTTTATAACCCTTCCACAATACTAATAGCGTTAAGTCGTGATACATCTTCATGCCTCCTGGGTTGCACTGCTAATCGGAATGATGAAAATCACTCAAAATGTCATCGTGTAGGGCTAACGGAACAAACGGTCTATTCTGGTAACCTCAAACCCGAATCTGGACTAAAATCCACCATCCAATGGCCTTGTCACTAGAACAGGTGGCGCGAAAGAAAACGGCCTCCTCGTGAGATGTGTGCCTCTAGTAATAGGGTCAAAAGTGTCGGACGGGCAACTAATGGTGAATAATGTAGCATGAGAGGGTGACCCATTCCCATGACCCAAGGTCGAACTCTCAAGTTGATATAACATCTTCCTCGTGAATGGCTTAGAGAAACCGTGGGTGCTGCGGAGGTTTCATACTAAGGGCATCGGCCACAAGTTGGCCTTCCCCGAATGATACAATACTCCAAAAGTCATTTAGTCTTTAGATACTCCATCCACCACTTGATGTAGATTCAACTTTCTGTGTGAAAATGTACCTGAGGGCTCTTGTGATCGGAAAAGCTTCAAACTTCTCGCCATACCAGATAATTGCCTCCAATCTTCAAAGCAAAAAAAAAACAACAGCTGCCGAGATCTCTAAACGTGAGTAGATAGTTCTTCTCGTGTGGGTTTCAAATGGCGTTGAAGCGTACGCTAAACCTTGCCCTCTTACATCAAAATGCAACACCCCAAAACCATTATGCAGATGCATCACCAATACATGGCGAACCCAACTCTCTAGTAGGAAATAACCAAAACAGGTGTTGTCATCAATCTCGTTTAAACTGTTGGAATGCTGACTCACACGCTTCATCCCAAGCAAATTTTGATACCCTTTAGTGTGAGCTCGTCATCCGCATCGCTAAACATGAGAAATATGACCACCAAAACGTCGATAGTAACCCGCGAGTCCTAAGAAACTATCTATGGACTCTTTCAAAGACGTTCTTCGGTTACTTGCCAATCCATAACTGCTCGATCTTCGAAGAATCAACTGCAACTCCATCACCTGAAAACAACATGGCCAAGAAACTTGACTTCTAGTAGCCAAAAACTCACCACTTAAATATTTTGCGTAAGTTGGTGGTATCTAACGTTGCAAAACATTTGAAGATGTGTGTATGTTCTCCTGAGTCGGCGAGTTAGATAGGATGGCGTCGATGCAAACAATCACGAAATGATCTAGAAAGGATTGAAGATGAACAGTTCATCAAATCCCTGAAAGCGCTGGCCCATTTGTCAAACTGAAAGGCATAATTAGGACCTCGTATGTCCCCAACGAGAACGAAAAGCGGTATTGAGATTCCTGCTCGTGATCTCTCAACTGTGGTAGCTCGATCTAATCGATCTCCGAAAACACTTAACCCACAGAGTTGGTCAAGTAAGTTTCATCCTCCTCGAAGTGGATACTTGTTCTAATAGTAACTTGGGTTCAACTTTGCGATAAGCATGCACAAATCGCAATGAATAACTCTTTCTTCTTGCAAAAAGACGGGTGCTCCCCCACGGCGAAGCCTAGTCCGAATGAATCCTTTGCTAAGCATATCTTCAAATCTGAGTCTTCAACTCTTTCAATTCTGTTGGTTGCCATACAGTAGGCAGGTACGAAATAGGCATCGTGCCCAGAGCTAAATCAATTCCGAACTCAATATCCCAAAATAGGCCGGCAATCCTGGTAGATCCTCTAGAAAGACGTCCGCTACCACAGGAATAGGAGGGAGCTCTTCAAGAGCCGCTTCGCCCTCATCCTTCTCATCGGCCCACAACTGGCCAAGTACCACCACCCCCCGGTGGTACACCTTTTCTACACCATGATGTAAAGATGATGTCGGAGAATCCCACGGTCACCCACAAGCACAGGAATCCCCGAAGGGATGGTGATAGTGCCTCTTCTCTGGATCAGTCAATAATCGCCGATTAGTACTAATCCCATCCATGCCAGGATATATCAAAACCTGACACTATCCATCAAACGATATCCGGCCTTAATGCGCCCGGTCAGCTTCACAAAGCACCCAACCCCGACACCTCGATTCAAAGTACGAACCTCCAAACGGTAGTTTCTACCAAGAGCGTAGAAGCTAGCAAGTCTACCTCTAATCTCCTACCTAGGCTGCTGGCTCTCGACCCCTAGCTCGAATGGAGCTCGGCCCCCTAACAACGACCTGGCCCCCTTCGCTTCTCTCAAGCGAGGCGGCATAGCTATACGAAATAGCAACATGCCAAAACACTTAACTACTACAAAAAGTGTAAATAATCGCATGTATATAACACTTAGCAATTGTCGTGTTATACTCACATAAGGGCGTTGTAACACATACGCATAAGCATGTAACACTCAACAATAGGTAGAAAGACTTAGTCAAGTAAACATTTTTTTTTCATCACATCAACACTATGCAGCAACACCATGATACTTTCAACCAATCAATATTCAACACTTACCAACGAGACTTTTAGTACTCGAGCGAATAATCTAACAAGGAAATCCTCATATATATACTTATAAGTCTTGGCCCAATAAATCTAATTACCAATCGCTAAATTAGACACACACAAAAAAAAAATATCATGCTCACTGAGAAATCTACAAATATTTTAACCGTATGCAACATACATGCACATGCGAAACAACTAGACACTAAGATACCATAGTACCAAGGGTATGAACCAGTAAAGATGCTCTCTGACCACTCTGCTACCAATCTGTGCGCGCCACCAAGTTCATACCAGGGTGCGAGGTCAACAAGTCCAAAGAATGCAGAAAAGCGTCCTACATGGAGCCGATCAAGGGATTTTGTTTATATAAAAACTTTGAAAGTGAAAGTAAAAAAAAAAAAGAATAAGGGATATTAAGAAAAGGACTCACATAACCAAAGAACAGTATAACTATCAACTCATCGAAATTTAAAAATAAATATTAAAAATCTTGATTCATATTTTTTTCTTTTATAAAAAACATAAGGTGGGGGCGTAAAAGAAATTATAATTTTTCATATTTTTTTATATAAAATTCGGAAGTGAAAGTAAAAAAAAAATAATCAAGGGTGTAAACAAAAATATAAAGAGGTTACAAAAGTTTAACAAACAAATTATTATATAAAAAATCGAAAAGTGCAAAATTAAAAAAAGATAAAGGGGTATTGAAAAAAATTAAAAAGGTTGAATGTGAACGTGATGGGAGGAGAGAGAGTGAGGTATGGGAGATGAGAAAGTGAAAGTGATGAGAGGAGAGAGAATGAAAGGATATTTTTGCGGCGGAAAAAAATAATTTAAAGTGAAATCTGAAAAAAAAAACTGTTTTGGATAAAACTAAAATCGATTTGAGCCATAGATGAGAGAGAGATAGATTTGGATTCAAACTAAGTCATGATTGATAATATAGATTTTAGACTAACGCAATTTTCTATCACCAACGAGGTTTTCCTAAAAAATTTCTGGTGAAAATCTGGGGTCACCAATTGATTAATTTGAAATTATAGGTGACAAAAAATTTCTTCACCTTACTATTTTCTATATTTTAGATTTAAAATTTAGGTGATAGAAAGTTTTTTTTTATCATTTCAGCCACGCTGGTTGACGAAAAATATGTTAAAATGCGTGATAAAATATTTTGTCATATAATAGTCACTATAGATGATGAATATAAAAATTTTGTCATAAGACAGCACAATAGGTGATGCGCGCACAAAATTCATCCCAGGGTGCGAGGTCAACAAGTCAAAAAATGCATAAAGGTTCTACGTGGGGAACCGATACATAAGTATAAATTAAAGGGAATTTCTATGGGGACACCCTTGAAAAGTACATTGTTCAAGAGTGAAAAGGGTAACCTAACCCCCTCCCAAAAAAATTTTTTTTTAAACTAACGGTTCAGAAAAAAAAAATGAACCGGTTCAAAAAAAAACACAGTAGCCAATTTTTGAACTGAAACAGTTTAGAAAAAAAAATTGAACCGGGTCGGCTAGATCAGTAGCTATTTTCAAAACTGAACCGGTTCAGAAGCACAAATTGAAAACTGGTTGACTAGGCCACTAGCTGTTTCACTTTTGGATATTTCGTAAACATGATGGCTAAGTTCCAATACAAACATATCTATAAAAAATGGGTTATTCCCTTGCCCGAATAACATTATCCTCAATACGAGTTCACGTACACATTGAATAAAAAGGGTTTAGCAAATACCCAAGACAAATACATGTACTCAAGTAATTCAAACCTATTCTAAGGTTCTAAATTGACAAAAAGGATTACAGGCTGCTTCCACTTAAGTACAAAAATGGATTTCAAATGAAACTAAGTTCAAAAGGACATCTTCAAAATGACCCGCATACGGTTACTCAAGACCGGGCCATTGCCCTTATCTTTTTCACTGAAAGTTATTTTATTGTTTGATTAAGCACGCCGGCTAGTAGATAATATTATAAAAACGTTATACCATCTCTAAAATAAGAAAAGGAATGAAGTGCAATGATGATGCCACCAAGGCAATGTAACTAGCCAAAGGCTTAATGCAATAGGGCCAACCCCAATGTCACACACTCTAAACACCGGAATGAGGGCCACCACACAAGGAGTGTAGATAAAACAAATTTCCGGGAGCTATACCATGGTTTGCAAAACACATCACTTCATTATTCCCGAAAATCAATCCCTTTTCTCACAAATATTCAATCAAAAAACGTGGTACGCATATGAAGGCTATACCATGGTTTGCCTAAACAACATAACTTCATTATCCCGAAATCAATCCATTTTTTCTCACAAATATTTCATCAAAAACGTGGTAGCATTATGAAGCGCCCAACATATTTATACCATGTTTGCCTAAACAGGCAATTTTTTATGTTTTCTAGAACCAAATATCCACGAAAATGTTATTCTAAAAAAAATTACATCTATTATAGTCATAATAATAAAAAGATATATGGCATTAATATTAATATCAAACTACCTATTGAAGAAATAACGGAATTTTGAAAAAACGGAGATCCAAAAAATGGAGCCTATCGGAATTCCAATCGTTGAAATTGAAGAGCATCGAAGAGGTGTCAATTTTTATGCTTTGGCCGAAGGCCGGATGTTGCCGAAAAGTCACAGAAATGGCGTTCTTTGGCCGAAGTTCTTTGGGTCTCAACAAAAGAGAGAGAAAGGGAAAAGACGAAAGTGAGAGGAGAGAAGTGTCGGCTATATTGGGGGAAAGGAGGAAGAGTATTGGAGAAGCTTCAAATGGCTTGCTATGGTGTAACCACATATAACCAAACACAAAACACATCCACTTATTCCTATTGGGCCTAACAAATCTATAGCCAACAAATAAATTCACAAACCCACATGGCACATCGGCCAAAACTATATCAATTATATCTACGAACATACATGGATCAATAAATAAATAAAACATAACTCATATGACTAATGCCCAATATAATAATGGGTCGGCCCAAAATAGCTCAACCCGGAACATAAATTACGGACATTTAAATCGTGGACGAAAGAGCATTACACCATCTTTTTTTTCTTCGCAACTATTTGTGACGAAATGATTAACTGTGACAAAAAATATGTCCAATGGTAAAAAATATTGATCATTAAAAACATTCAGTATAGTGACAAATAAATTCGTAATAAAACAATCACTATAGATGATGAAAATAAAAAAGTTGTCACTTGGGGACTTTTTGTGACAACCCTTTGCCGAGAAAATAATTGTCACTAGTTTTATCATATATACTATTTTAGAGGAAAAACATGCAATTTGAGATGAATTTAATTCGTCACCGATGACCGAATTTCTTGTAGTGAACTTTTTTGGTTTATTTCAGTTTTTTG
>CM018906.1:19728104-19730604 GCA_009663005.1 Actinidia chinensis | reverse complement strand
TCTTGGTACGTTCAAAGCTAGGGATTGAGATCAGATCCACTGCGATGGTTCGTTCATTCTCTCCTTCGAAAATCGACACCAGCCTGCCAATGTATCATCATGAGAATATAAATCTCTCCCTATTTGCTCGATTTTTACTTCTTGAAATTGTGAAAGGAAAGTGTTTGGTATTACCAAGTACTTAGTCATTTTGGCTTCCTGTGTTTCAAACTTTTCGATGACCTAGTTAACCACCAGTTTTGAATCGCTGAAGACATAGAGCTCGTGAAGCAACAACTTATTGGCTAATCTTATCCTTGCTAATAAGGCTTCGTTATTCATCGTGGGGATATTCAGTCTAAGGCAGTGCTCGAAAATTGCCCTTTCGAGGCTTTTTAGTACAACCCCTACTCCTACGCCTAAGCTATTTTTTGCTTGTCAATGTACATCTTCATGGCCATGAATAGATAGATCTGAGGTAGTTTCTTAAGAGTCTCAGGACCTTCAGCTATATCCTTGATCGCTTGTGTTTTTACAAACTGAGGTAGTTCCTTAAGAACCTTAGGAACCTCAAGTATTGCCCCAGCCATAGTTGTTGCCCTGGTTTTGGACTTATCATTCAGGACGAGAACTTTGCAACAAAATAAGCCAAGACCTGACCCTAATTACCGCTCTAGGGAGGAATTTGATGTTGAATTATCCAAGTTCAATAGCCCATTTGGATAATCGTCCAAATAGATCAGCTTTCATTAGCATGTTTTTTCAACGGGAACTCTATGTATACAGTAATTAGATGTGCTAAGAAGTATGATTTGCTCCCAGAAATGAATTCTTTACCGCAAGTGACGAGTCCGCGAAGTAATAATACCCGATAATTCGGTATGTTCTCAGACAGAAGTCCCACGGGACTTAGCTAAATATTAAACTTATCCCTCAACTCGCACTATCGCTACTCGGATCAACTAGAAATTATGTGAATGAATCTAAAATAAAATAAAAATATAAAACATTTCTATATTTGAGTTGATTAATTTTAAACTAATCTAAATTAAGAAAGCAATAAAAATGCTTAAACTTATAATAAAAAACGATTCAAACTCATTGATCAATCAATGAGTATCTCGGAATTCCAATGGAGACTTCATTATAAATAAATCCTCGACTACGTCGGAGTCTCGGATTCGAAAGGGTTTAAACTTTTAAAATCAAATATCTCGCTTCGTATTGAAATGTAGAGTCATTTGCGCTGTTCAAGCATTTTCTTAAACTTTTTGGCCCACAAACTGAATTCTGTTGTCTGACACAACGCCTTGTGCATGTCGAAACGAGACAAAGAGTTTTTTGCGTATAAATCTTATCACATCAGCCTCCTTGATTTAGGCCAACAGTTTATCTTTGAGCCATTAGGCAAAGTAGTTTGTGGCTGCTAGTAAGAACTTCTTGTTTCCCAAGGCTCGAGGAAGACCCCTATGATGTCATCCCCCACTGAGCGAAGGACCATAGTTTGGCGAGCCAGGTTAAATCCTTAGTCAAATAGTGAAGAGAGGAGAAATATTTGGACACTTTGCGGCATTTGAGGCATACACTTAGGGCATCCCTTCTGAATGCATGACCAACAATAATCTTAGTTAGGCTCAATGACATAGCGATCTGCCGCCTCGTTGTAGTTTGTCAAACATGCCTCAATGGATTTTGACCAATATGTCTTATTAGGCCTCAGGTGATGAATGAATAAACAAATAGGCCCTGCGTTTAAAGTTTTGTAGTTATTTTAATTTAATTTTAATTTTTTTTTTTTAATAATGTTTAATAGTTATTGTATAAGTCTCTAGTCGGGGAGCATCAAAAAAAAAATGGGTTGCCTTTACTAGGAGTTGTACATTTTTCTTTTATCCTTCGCAATTTGTCATGCCTAGAAAGTCTGCAATTGGATCCATCTAGCGTTGCTCCCATATCTAGTGGGGATTATTGAAAGATTCTTGGTGGAATTTCAAAGCTAGGATTGAGATCAGATACCACTTGGACGATGGTTAGTTCATTCTCTCCTTCAAAAATCGGACACCAGCCTGCCATGGTATCATCCATGCGAATATAACAATTCTCTCCCTATTTGTCTCGATTTTACTTTACTTGAACTGGTGCCAGGACGTGTTTGTCTACCAGAGTATTAGTCATTTGGCTTTCCTGTGTTTCAAATTTGCGATGACTCTAGCGTAACCACCAGTTTTGAATCGCTAAGACATAGAGCTCGTGAGCAACACTTATTGGCTCAGCTTATCCTTGCTAATAGGCTTCGTTCTTCATCGTGGGATTTTTCAGTCCTAATGTCAGTGCTCAAAAGGCCCTTTCGAGGCTTTTAGTACAACCCCTACTCCTACGCTTAAGCATTTTTTGCTTGTCAATGTACCTCTTCATGGCCATGAATAATAGGATCTGAGGTCTTTCTTTAAGAGTCCCCCTCATGACTCTTCAGCTATACTCCTTGATCGCTTGTGTTTTTACAAACTGAGGTATTTCCTTA
>CM018906.1:19718104-19723104 GCA_009663005.1 Actinidia chinensis | reverse complement strand
AACTAATTTAAAATTTCAGAATCAACGATTAATATTTTCTGTGTGTAAATCTCATTTTCACACATTTGTTGTATCTCTCGATAACCTAGAGATATATCATTTCGTGATATATAATAATATCCATATCATCTCATGATTTAATAAGACAACATCCATTTGTATGATTAAATAAATTTTAATTTCAAATAATAATTAAATATTTGGACATGTGGGTATACAATACAAAACAAACTCTCACTTGCACTCATGTCCAAAGAATGTCACATCTAACACTCATCTTATCTATGCACATGAAGCTGAAATACATTATAAGATAAACCTTAGTGAATGAATCTACTAGGTTGTCTGCCGATGCAACCTTAGTAACTACGACATATCCACATCGTACTATCTCCTTAATGAGGTGATATTTTCGTTCTATATGCTTTTCACCATTTTGATTCTTAGGATCTTTAGATTGGGCAACATTTCTATTATTATCATAATAAAATATAATGGGGTAGTTGAGCTTGTGGAACCACACCTAACTCCAAGAAAAACTTTTTAAGTCAAACCGCCTCTTTAGCTACTTCAATACCTACTACATACTCTGTTTCAATTGTTAAGTCAACAATACACTATTGCTTTATTCTTTTCCAACTAATGGTTACTCTCAAAAAAAAGTGGAAAAAAAGTGAACATATCTGAAGTTGACTTTTTGAAATCTATGTCGGACATGAAATCTGAACCGGTGTAACCTACTGGAATTAAATTTGAACCTCTGTAGGTCAACATATAATCTCTAGTTCTTTTCAAGTACTTGAAAAAATATTTCACCACGGTCCAATGTTCTAGTGTATGATTAATTTGATATCTACTGACCATGCCTACTGCATAACAGATATCTGGTTTAATGCAAAGCATAGCATACATTAGGCTTGCTACTACTGAAGCATAATGAACTACCTTTATGTGCCACTTTTCCTCATAAGTCTTAGGACACTGTTCTTTAGACAGAGAAACTCCGTGCCTGAAAGGTAATAACCCTTTCTTGGATTTATGCATTGCAAACTTGACAGAATATATGCAACTTTGGATAAACCTAATATTTTATTTTGGCGATCTCACAAAACCTTGATCCCTAAAATGTAGTTGGCTTCTCTCAAGTCCTTTATTTTAAAATAATTTTCCAATCATATTTTTACAGTAGATAATGACCCTACATCATTCCCAATGAGTAGAATATCATCAACGTATAAAATTAAAAACATCACCACACTTCACTTGGACTCTTATACACATGATTCATCCATATTTTGTTCAAAATCAAAAGATTTGATCACCAATTAGAATGTTCTAACTTCGGGAGGCTTGCTTAAGTCCATAAATGGACCCATGCAACTTGCATATCATATGTTATTGGCCCTTACCTATGCAACTTGCATAATTCGAGAATCAGTCTTTAACACTGTTGAAATAAGTTTTATTTTGATGATTACAATTAGTAGAACTAATTCCAAAGTTTATCTTTTATTGAAAATCTTAAAAAATACCGTGGACTCAAAAGATCTTGCACATATTAAAGAAGTGGTTAAAACTTTCTAAATCAAGAATTGATGTTTTAAGATTGTAAAAATGATAGAAGTATCATTATATACTTAAACAAAAGTTTAATTGATCAATGGCATAAACTGTGAACTTCAAACAAAACAAAGAACTTTGGTAAAAACACAAAATACCCTCTCTGGAAATTTCCTACAAAACCGACCGAGTTAAAACTGAGTCGACCGAAGTTCAGAAAACCAAACAGGACACAAAAGAGAGCAACAGCAAGCCACTAAAATGTTGTAACAATTGTGAAACCGAATATAGTTCGGTTGAACCGAACTTCAAATTAGGGTTAAACAAAAGTTCAAATAAATGCAAAAAAAAAGAGGATGAACGAACCTCAGAAAAATCAGTGTATCTATGGGACCGAAGTTCGAAGAAAAAGTCCAAATAAAGAAGTTTTGAAGTTTGAAGAAGCTGGAATAGTCAAAATAATAGATCCAACGGATGAGATCAAATCAAAACGGTATCTTTTTGCCAGGATGCCAATTAAAATTGTGAAATGCAACATGCCTGACTTCACTCTTATGCTTAAAAATTAAAATCCTTGGGAGCTGTTGGAAATTGCTATTGAAGTGATCTAAAATGATTATAATGATCTTCAGTCACTTCACTTACAAATGAAATGACAATCAAAACAAGCACGTAAAGGAGGTTAAATGCTAAAAATAATGAACTCAATAAGAAGCTTTTAGATTTAACAACCGAAGTTAGTGCATGTGCAGTACTTCAAAAGTCACATGGACTGTTTAATAGATAGACATTAAATAAAAGTTTTTAAACTACCTAAAACTTACCAATTCATATTATTCCCTATTCATCCTCTCTCTCTCTAAGAAAACCCCACAACCCGTAAGAAACATCAAACCTTTTAACATCCTGGGGCTTAAAAAATTTGAGCTGAAAAAATTGTTCAGCTTCAGGGAAAGTTTAGTCAATCAGAGCATCTTTAAAGACTTTGGTCGAAGTTACAATTTCGGTCGAATCGAAGTTGTCTGGTCTGCAGTAGCTGTAGAAACAACATAGAAAAGGGAAGAGAAAGAGTTTTAAAACTCTTGAACTCTTAAAATTAGGCATTTTGAATCGTCAAGTAACTTTATTAGAAGCCTAAAAGTCCTTAGACATCTACATTTTTCGTTTAAATATCCTCATTATTCTCATTGATTTTATCCCCAAAAATTCTAAAACCATAGATTTTTAAATTTTCAGATTTTGTCTCCCTAAAGCAATGGTTCGTATGAAACATGCTTCCAATGATCCGAGGGGTGGTCCTAACCCGAGGAGATGAGACTTATGTTAATCAAAAGATGGTTCAAAGCCATGGCCATTCAACATACTTAGGTTTTCGAAAAGTCACTAGAGTCGTCCTACTTCATCACGGGGACCGTGATTGAAAAGACGCTGTTTCCATGAATAAATTTTCACTCATCAGGAGTGCTGCAACCCAGGTACGCAATCGCGGATGGTGGAGAAACTTTCAGACCTCTTCCTAAGATTGGTCTATTCCCAAGTGGTAAGATCTTTCTTATTGCAATTTGGAAGTTGGAAATTTCGACAATATTGAATAATGACCATGATTATGTGGTTAGGGAGGGGGGGAAAAATTAGTTTTAAATCCCATTATCTTATCTAAGATTAACTGGAGATATTCCAAGAAGGGAGATTGCCAGTTTATTAGTAAGCATAGTCATCTCGACAAATACATAAGTAAGAAACGGATGTATGGAGGTCATTGTGGGAGAAGGCACAATGAGGGTTACAGATACAAAAATATCTTAGGCCAGAATTCAGATTATTCCATAGAGATCTTGCCTTCATATATCCAAGGCAGGGCATTATTATCAAGTGACTACCATGGATGCGTTCATCATTTATAGGCCCGCCAATGGAGAGCCGTTGAATCTAAACTATATTATTCTAAAGAAATGGCCGATGTGAGAAACCACAATACTAGAGCCTTACCATTCGGTGCTTTTCTCACTAGGATTTTTCTTCACTTTAATATAAATCTAGATAATCAACCTACCATAGGCTTGATTAAAGGATTTTCCAAAAGCATGGATGTGAATGTTGAAGCCCTATGGAGGGAGAAACGGATACGGGTATGGAACAGACCCTACTAATTTAGAGCAAGAACAAAATGCGGGGCATGAAATGGACACGGTCGATGAAGAAGTTCACAGAGGAATCAATCTAGGAAAGGAACATCCTACGTATGAAAAGTATCTTACTCAAGAGGGATCCTTGCATCAAGCAGGTCCACTGAATTGGTTATGAATACTTTGGGACGAAATTGGATAAATCTTGGGAGAAAATTAAGCAAAATAAGCCGAAAATCATTCAAAATCAGAATGACAAGAAGAAACATAGATCGTCTCAGGGTAATGCTTAGTGTGGATAAGACACGACGTGGATAGACTTTGCAATTTTATGTGAAACAAGGCTCACGAGTGATATAAAATGGAAATTCTCTGTTGAAACCATGAAAGAGGACCATGAGAGCCTTCTCTTCTAATCCAACTGATTTGGAAAGGTTTATGGAATGAACTCACGCCAATCATCCTCCACTTTATTGAATCAGGTGAAGCACCTTTTCATCCTCTTATATCGAGATCTTCCTTCATTGATGATGCCCCAGAGGGGGAGAAAGGTCTCTTAGGTTTTAGGTTTGGATTAGCTCGATTTAAGTTTTTTTTTGGTGGTTTTGTTTTTTTTTGGTTTAAATGTTTAAGGTTTCAAACTTTGGTTTTATTTTTTAATGTTTCCACTTTAGGTATGAATGCCATGCTAGTTGCTTATTATACTATGCTACTAATCTTAATGAAGAGTATAATGAATTGTTATGTATGCCATGAGAAAACTACCTGCATATCAGAATGCCCCATGATTAATACGTAGGGAAGCAAAAAGTAAAGGGGGGAGATTCAATTAAGGGGAAAGCCTAAAATAGAACCAAAACAAAAATAAGATTTCAAACAAATTGGTACACCATCAAAAAAGGGGAGAGGTTGAAAAAACTTTTATTTTTATGATTACAATTAGTAAGAACTAATTCAAAAATTATCTTTTATTGAAAAATTCTTTGAAAAATAACCTGGAACTCAAAAAGAGTCTTACACATGATTAAAGAGTTTTGAAAAACTTTCTATAAATCATAATTGATATTTAAGATTGTAAAAAATGATAAAAGTATCAATTATATACTAAACAAAAGTTCATTAACAATGGCATGAAAACTGTGAACTGTCAAGCAAAACAAAGACTTGGTTAACACAGAAGAACCTCTCTGGAAATCTAGTACAAAACCGACTGAAGTTAAAACTTCGGTTAGACCGAAGTTCAGGATCGGTTCGACCGAAGTTCAAGATCAGCTCGACCGAAGTTCAGAAAACCAAAACAGGACACAAAATAAA
>CM018906.1:19698104-19700604 GCA_009663005.1 Actinidia chinensis | reverse complement strand
AATTAAATTTTGGAATTTTGACTTGCATGATGCATTAGGCCATAATAAGTTCAAAATAAATTTTAATTAAATGAATTAAACTTGTCAATGTTGTGATGGACTTATGGCCCATAATAAAAAATAAATAAAATTTAATTAAATAAATGGATTTACTAGTGGCCATAAAAAAAATGAGAGAAAATAAAAATAATTTTTTGAATAAAAAATCTAAATAAATAAATTTTGACTTATTCAGTTGTTCATGGGCCATGTTCATAAATAAATAAATAAATAATAAATAATAAATATATTTTTATTAAATAAATTGACTTGCCAAATGCTATAATAAGAAAAAAATTTAAAAATAAAATTATGAATAACAAAAATAAAAAATTAGAGGGAAAAATATAAACTAAATTTTGATAAAAAAATATAAAATTAAAAATTTGACTTATGGCTCATAGTAGTCCATAATAAGACAAAAAATAAATTTTTTTTATTTCAAAAATAAAAAACAATTAAAAATAAATTTTAAATGAAAAAATAAAAAAAAAGATTTTTGAATTTGAAGGGAAAAATTGAATTTTTGTAATTATATAATATTGTACAAAATGTGATTTATATTATCAGTAGTCACACAATCGGAACACAATGATGAATTCTAATGATCAACACCGTCAAGCACGAACGATAATTTACATTTATTATTTTGGTATAGAGGGATATCATCACTTGTACTAAATCTAAACGGTCCACGATGCAAAAAAAACTACTATGATGGTTGTTGAGCATTGTATTAGGATATTATGCTCAAGATGCACCGAATGTGATCCGATCAGTGGTTGCAAACATTTGTTCGTTACCGTTTTCAGTAAAAATTATAGAATTGATAAGATATGAAATCGTTAACGGTTTAGATCGAATATTCGAGAATCGAGTCTGCATCTACCTTTCAATCCTATATATCGAACTTAGTTAGTTCTAAACCAACCTATTCTGTTATAGGATAATATACACTAGCCAAACGATTGCAACACAATTATGACAATCCAAACGTTCACTTTGTTTGTCTTACTAGAAATCGAGTCTGCATCTACCTTTCAATCCATATATCGAAAACCTTCGTAGTTCTAAACCAACATATTCTGTTATAGGATGATATTGATAGACCAAACGATTGAACACAAATTAGACAATCCAAATGTTCACTTTGTTTTGTCTTGTTATTTTAATCAACTCTTACCAAATGAAGTATATCGGGTATGAAAGCCCTTTCATCCGGACTTAATTCATTTATTCATTATCATGAAATGTGTCTCCTTCCAATCAAGTACGTAAGATAATATATTATTAATTTTTTCTTATTAGAGGATTGTAATCAATCATAACTTAAAATCTAAACGGTTCCAATTCGAGAAAAAAACTACTATAATGGCCGTTGAGTCATGCATTTTAAGACATTATTCTCAAGATCCCCGAAGTGATGCTGATCAGTTGGTTGCTCGACATTTGTAATCCATATAATCTAAATCCAAATTTCTATTTTTTTTCCATTTTTTCCATCACCCGAATCTCGGTAGCTTCATGTTCATCCGATGGTCGAGTTTCATCTACGTGTACCACAACATTTTAAGTAGATAAGATACACCTTTCGTATGAGTCGTCTGACAAGTCTTGATTTATGTAAGAGTTAATTACGTAGATTCACCTTCAACTATCATTTTATCGCTTCACTAACTTAACTTATGAATTTCACTTTTAGACTCCTGGATTACGTAATTTTGTATTTAAAAAATACTTTTCACACTCTTATCTTTTTTGACTTGATCACTGGATGAACTATGATAGTATTATGGATGGTCCTTGTAGTTTTAGGTAAATTTTGACTTCGATCTCTCGATGGAAAGGTGACATTGAAATTGATTGGAGCTTACAAGGTTCTAATTATTTAAATTAAAACTATAAGGATCAAATTACGCATTTATATAAACTACATAAACCAACGATTAGGACCATTAGGTTAATAAGTAGCTATACTAGCTATCATTGCCTATCAAAACTGGCATACAAAATAGAATGATGTGGACACACGCAACTGCCCATGGTTTCTATCAAAGCATATCTTTCGAAACATCAGTTGGATATTTTTTGATTTTCTGTTTTTATTTTTTTTTGCTAATTTTAAATCTTGAACAAAAGAATAAAAACAAAATGGTATTCTTTTTATTCTTTTATGCTAACTTAAGAATTTCTTTTTTTTATTCTATCCAAGGCTTAATTTTTTGGGGTTTAGATATTTCTTAGCCCAATTTTTCATGGTCCATTTCACCTAGACTTTATAGTAAATTCAATAGCCATTAGTAATTTTTTTATTAATTCATAGCTAAAAATTATATGATTTTTTAGTCATCCCAAACACAAAAAAGTTAATTTTTTTGTCTAAATTTTTATATTTTATCCAAAAATAAAAAAATTGAGATTTTTAATTCGCCCAAACAGGCTTTACTGTAAATAGTCTTCT
>CM018906.1:19688104-19693104 GCA_009663005.1 Actinidia chinensis | reverse complement strand
TAATGAGGGCTTTTCCTTTCTCTTTAATGATAGTTTCTTTGATTTATCCATTATTTCCAGTGTGCTAGTAAAAAAGTAGAATGAGTAATCTAAGAGTAGTCACTAGGGATAAAATCCTCAACCAATGTAACAGACAAATAAACAACCCATGCTTTTTTAATACAAATTTTGGGAAAAAATGCACTGAGTAATTCCTTTATTTATTAAGAACTAACTGAAATCAAATTTCGATGACTCTCCATTATCATACGACAATCATCCTAAAACCAGACTCCTACCATCTATTAAGATAACCTACTTTTCCAACTGCCTAAAGTGAAACTGAAGCTGATATTTCCCATATGCAATGTGATGAATTCCAAACATGATTAATGGCTCCCGAATCTAAACACCCAGGATAAATAGAAATAGCCACAAAACAGTCTTAGCCACAAGTGACTCAAATCATACCTTGATTTTTACGGGGCAATGAAAGCTGGGCCGTTCCTCTTCCAATGCCATCTTGCCGCAGTGGAAACACTTTCCCTTTGGCCACCCCCTATCGGAACTCCATTTTTAAAATGGCTTCATATTGTTGACATGTTTGGTCTTGTTCTTCATCACATCTTGCCTTTGCTTAAGCTTAGAAGAACCCTGAGCAGAAACCATCAGACATGTTTCTTAGAAATTAATGATATCTTTCAACTGCCTGTAACTCATTCATGCTCTGACAAAGTATAGTGGTTTGGTTCATAAGATGGTTAAGTCTTGAAATTATCACAGGAACTCAAGCAAAAACTAAAGTATTATGTTTCAATCTGAGAATTTACATCATCTCAGCACCAAGGATCTCCAGTTATTTAAAAAACCAATCATTTTAAAGAGTGTTCCCTAATTGGAGTTTCCTTCTTCCATCTGGTGTTCAATAGGTTCTCATGACAATCATGCTAGTAGAACGTCCTTGCTCACCAAACATCTCCTTAAGGTTAAGCATCATATCCCGGAGCAGTGGCACATAGGCAAAAATGTTTTGCGAAAGCACACCATCAATATAGAGGCCAAGATATAAACATTGGTCATGTCATTTGCCCCTTAGTCCATCGCTCAAATGCTAGTTAACTTCATTAGGGGAGCACTATATAGCCCCGGAGATCAAGGTTATGGCCTATAAAGGACAAACTTTGTACCCTCAGCAGTAAGCATACTATCCAAGTTCCGATTCCATTAAAATAATTAGGTCCCGTTACTTTGTCTGGCTAGGATGATAAACAAATGGATTAATAAAAGTTGGAGACATTTTGAAAAATAAACATTACTCACATACCATTAGCATTTATCACAAGGTTGAGATATATGAATACAAAAGCGTGGCATCTCAATAAGGCCACTACATAAAAGATAATGATCTCATAGCTATCTGGCGAACCATCTAGTACATTCGAAGAAGTATCCAAGTTTGATGACAAGGTACAAATTCGACCAACTTAGTGTGGATTTTGCTAGCTCCATTAACTCCCACTGTCAGGATCTCATGCCAAATGAGAAATTGACAAACCAACTTTTATTTAGCCTTAATAACAATACCCTCCGAATGAGCACCCAAGATGGTGACAAGGTAATCTAGATAGTCAAGGTACACCATTGGTGAGAATTTGGGAATACTTGAAAGAGGCCAGTGTCTTCATAGGGGAAATCACACTCCAATGGCAATAATCGGTTCATTATCTTACTAAGAAACTCACAAACGTGTAACCAGTGAATTTCTACCATCCAGAGGAGAACCCAAGATTGGTGACAGGTATACGTAACACCTTACTTTTAAGTCAACAATGGAAGGCCAAGGGATATCATAGCACTCCTGACTCCACTTGATTATTATAGTTTGAGAGAGTCTTAAATGTAACATGATTTACACTAATTTTAAATAATGCTGAATTACCTTTTTAATTCCTAGGAGTCCATAGATCTTACCCCGTCATCCTGAGTTAAGAGTAAAGGAATATTAAGAATCCAAGTATCCAAGCTTTTTTGAAATAATTGCGTCCAATTAAAATTGGACACTTTCCAAAAAAATGGAATCCTAATGAATTGGGACTCCTAGGGTTCTATCAATTAAGAAAACGTTTATTTTTCGAAACACTTTTGAGAAAAACCATTTAAAGAGTTATACTTAAACAAGGATTCCCTTTAAAAAATTAGAATTCTATCAAATTAGATTCATAGAATCCTATACAACTAGGATTAAAGAGATATCAAAACAACTTTGAAAAATATCAAGGTGATGAAAAAAAAATAGGATTCCTAAGTCAAATAGGAAGTCTAAACAATTATGAACATATTCCATGTAGGATCAGGACTGTTGAATCTTATCCATCCAAATTACTTTTAAATAGGAATAGGACTCTAATTAATCGGGGATAAGATAAAGCATAGTCATAGCATGCCAAACTAGTGGCAATCCTCGATTCCCCGAATGACGTTCACAAGCGATCCCGAGGCTTGAGGAATCTAGTCACTTATGACTTTGGGAAAATAAATAAAGTGATATGGAATGCATTTAAGTCATTAAAGGTATAACAAGTAAAAGAATTGAAGAACTCGAATTAAAACGTTGGCAATATGTGAAATCTAACAAAAATAGTTAAAAATTACTTTAATGATATGTTAGTAATGTAAATAATTACAGGAAGAATAGAACAGTAAAAATCTAAGATAGGAGACTAAGAAAAACCCTCAAAAAAAAATCACGTCCCGCCCCTCTCAAAAAAAATATAAGTATTTATAGGGACCTTCCAAATTCGGCGTCCTAATTCATTTAGGGAAACTCCTAATTTAGCCTTGACGTTCGAATGGACAATTTTGCCTTCCAACATCGTTGAACATTTAGTGAAATCCCTCAGTCCGTTGCGAAAAAGGTAGATTTGCCTGTATAGACCGTTCGAACGGTCAGTTAAAATTCCCATTTTCAAGTTAGATCTTCGAACTGTAAGCAAGACCGTTCGAACGGTGGGGAAACTCATTATCGGCTCTGCGCAATGTTTTGAATTGTAAGACAAGGACCATTAGAATGATGGCCACTTTTCATTCTTTGCGTTAGAAAGGTCTTAAATAGCCTTGGTCAACCGTTCGAACGGCTAGTACAAAATCTTGCTTTGCTTTCTTCTCGTCTTCACTCCTTTAGGACCATTGGAGTCTAATCGTGTGATACTCGTGAGACATGACTTGATACAAATTTGCGGAGGATCTTTCCAACGGCGCAGTCCACTTCAATTGAAAGTACAAATGAGTACTTTTCACAAACCAGCCCTCGATATGCTGTTGATTACACTCAATTGTACTTCTATAACTCCAATTCTTCCTTTTTATGGACTTTTACCCTGCGCCATAAACTTCATACTGACTATCATCCAAAATACGATAAAATTGGATAATTAAACTAAATAAATATAAGGGCCAAACTTTGGTTCGGTTTGATTGCATGTTGGACTATAATTAATGCGGTACAATCTCCCACCTTGCTCCTCTGTTGTTGATGCTTCACCAAAATTTAGGGCACTTCCCAAGCCTCAAGACTCAAGGACAACCTCTTACAAGCTCTAAAGAACCAACAAAAACGGATGAAACAAAGAGTCCCTTATACTCCATTATTGGAAGTTTACAAAGGTTCTAATGTAAAAATCATGGCTTAGGGAAACCATTATATCTGCCCATATATCGCGGGATCTCCAAATTATAATGGCTTTTACACTGCCCCCAATAAATAGATACAACCCTTTGAATGTATATATGCAAAAAAACTCTAATTCCATAGATTGTTCAAGCTTATTGAATAACCCTGTTTGCCCCAAAATTATAGCATGCATATCAAACATATATCTCTATACATGATTAAATTATGCATTCAATCATTCTAAATAACAATTAGATCACTCTATATAAGTTCTAGGGTGATTTGAACAACTTTAAATTAATATTTTCAGTGTTGAAAAGCTATATTTTTAGCAATCTTGTGTCTATGATGAAAAACCAATCAATACCATCATTCTAATTCTTCAAACCTTAGGGGATTTAATCCCATGAAGGCAAAACCCAACAAACATCTATAAATGAGAGTGAGCTAAATCCACAGGCCAAGCTTCCATGGACAACCACCATTGATGTGGGTTTTGGTCTTGATTCTTCAACAATATCATCATCTTAAATATATTAAGTATTAATCCAATGATGAATAATATAAATATTTCCAACACCCTTCACATTATTGAAGGTTGAAAAAAACCATGCTGAGCGACTATCAAAAAATTTCCAGCACCTTCACGTGTTTTTCATGGATTCAAAGAAGAGAGAGATATGATTCTTCACCTTTGAGGCTGGGTTGATACCCTAACTATGAGAAGTTGATTTAGAATCTTCTTGACCTTTATTTTGAATGCTTGTGACCTCTCTTCTCCGGGAAAAAAGAGATGATCTTCAACTCCAAAACTTTGCAATCTCTTGGTCTTCCTTATTTTTTACTAAAGCCTAGGGGTGGAAAGAGTTGTGGGACTCTTTCTAGAAAAGCTCTCAAAACAATAATCATATATCTTAGTTTCCATGGCGGCCACCTCTCTTATATGGACATATATTGGCCTCCAAGGCCTAGGCCCAGTTAGTGCAAAAATGGGACAAGAGGTCCCATATCCAAACTGACCCATAGGCTTTACCCAATTCACACAAACTCTTGTGAATGGGAAAAGTATGGAATACCCTCAAACTCCACTAAGATGGTGGACTTCTCAGAATATAGAATTACGACAAATTTACCATGTTATACGAATTTCCACAAAGTGGAAAATCTCCACAAATCAATATCCGTAAAGTACTCGGATTTAAAAATCTTTGTCAACCTAATTTCAATTACATCTTAAATCCTTGAAAAAAAATTTGAAAATAATTAATTTTATTTAAGGAAATAAAACATTTAGTAAATATTGTATTAAAAGGAATGCCAGCTGGTGTTTTTAGTGATTTATAACTATAGG
>CM018906.1:19665604-19668104 GCA_009663005.1 Actinidia chinensis | reverse complement strand
GGGAATTCAGTCTGGTATTTGGCCAAAAAATGTTTACTAGATATCCGATTGAGCTAGAATCTTGACAGTGTTTGGAGAAAGAATTTTTTTAAAGGGCTACAATTTTGTCTATAATAGTCATTGGCTGATTCGATCTTAAAGTGGTCAAAATATAGAAGGAAAACAACGTACGAGACAAAGTAGAAAGTTTTGGAAGTTTCTCCTAATCCTATTGGGATTCTAATTGTGTTGCGCTAAATGTCTCCTTATCTCTATGCACGAAATTGCTTGAGATATACTTTAGTTTAGGGTTTCTTTCAGCCTCGTGTTTAGTTTTCATATTGTCTTAGGTTTGCATTATTGTTGTAAACTTTCAAGTTTTATAATTTAATGCAACTTTTTACCGTAATGCTTTCAATACATCGTGTTGTTTTTTTCGACCATGTTGGCTAGTTTTCCTAACGGGGATTGATGTGAGATTGATGGAATCAAGAATATGACAATGGAGGTAAATTAATATAACCGATTTATTTTCTGATTTATCTTCTTCTCTTTCGTTTTAGATTCTTTCGAAAAACTAGGACGTTCCTATTATGTTCGGTATAATGATGCGTGGATTGACTACCTCAGGATATACGTTGCCTTGTAACGTTTATGCGTGAGGTGGTTTCTCCATATGTGCCTACAGGAATCGATGATGCAAGGACCTTGGATTATAAAAACAAGATTCTATTCTAAGTAACGTTTATATATGAAGCTGGCGCAGTTCTACGTGCCTTGTAACGTTTATGCGTTGAGTTGGGTTCATTATATTTGTGGCACGAAGTGAAGATTGAAAGAACAATGGTTTTTAAAGCTAAATTTTCCGATCCAAGACCCCCACGATTCGTTTGTTGAAGGATTTGAGTTATAAGAAAGCCTTATTGGAATTTGAGAGAGAAACCTATTGATTGGATCAATTGATCCGAGTCAAGTCGATTGTATGATCAGTTTAAATAAGTTTCAATTATTTTTCTTTTTAATTAGAATAGGTTTAATTAACCAAAAACAAGTTATGATTTTTTTTGGGTTTTTTTTTCCTTCTTTTTAAAGCATAAGGAAGGGATAACTTAGGTTTGGAGGACTATCCGTTTAGTATTTATTTTCACTTGGCACACTCCTTGTGGCCGATACTCGTACTTCGAGTTTTATTACTACTCGCCGCCCCGGACCACTTGCGGTAAGGAATTCACTTGCTGGGAGCGAATCAAGTTTTGGCTCAGTTGTTGGGGAGTATAATTTTGCGCAAAGGGGACCGCAAGAGGCGTGCTTGAACACGAAACCTCAGTCCTTCCACAAAAAAAAAAACAAAATAAGTGGGATGCTTCACATCATCTACTAAACAAGGAAAATCTACAGGTAAGGCCATTCGGTAACTTGTTCATCATTTTGTGTTAGTTTAAGAATTTACTTTTTTTATTTTTTATTTTTTAGTTTTTTATTATTTTTTTTATGGGTTTTAGGCATAAATTAGATAAGAGGGTGGATTTAGAGGTGGATAGGTTTTGTTGTGATATTTATTTATTGGTGTTTGCCCTTGTCATGTGGAGATTGTGTGGTTCGGTTGGGATTATTAATGATGTGTTGGTATCGGAGGCGTTATATTTGTGGGATTGTGTGTGATTGGTGGAGAAATGGCTCTTGTGTGCATTGAATTTGTATGTCCTCATATAGTTGGGATCACACAAAATGTTTAGTCCGAGTCGATCCATGCTATAATCTACAATAGACCTACCTGAAAAATTCTTTGGTTAACATTGAACTTACGCCCATGGATCATCACAAACAAGATCCTTGGGACATGGCTTAGGTGGGGGTACCAAACGGGAAACATGGGGTTGATAGGGTAGTGATGGACCATTGATAAGAGCGAGTAAGTAAGTGGCGGGAAAGTCGAGGGCCCAAAAACTCTCCATGAGGGAGTAAATGATCCCGTAAGGAAAACACCCATGCTGCTATAGTACTTCCTGCAAATCATACCACATGAAATATTAAATCAGGAATGCTAACAAAGCATTGCCAGAATTTCATGGTATGAGTCGAAAGAACATAATTGCATTAAAAGATTTTGAAGATGAATGCTCCATCTTGCAAGACAATTTCGTTTGTCCTAAGGAGATTACTTTTAAAACTCTTTCCCCCCCCCAATCACTTTAAAGATTTAAAGCAAATTTTGGTTCAACTCATTGGACCTAGGTCCATTCATTCATAGAACACAATGGAGGGAGTGAGAGAGTCTTGAAAAAGTTCTTCCCCGAACATCGTACGGATGGGCACTACGTCGTGCATCTCTCAGTTTGTATGTACCGAATAGTGGAGAGAGTTTCTTCAAGCTTGGGAGAGATTTAAGGAACCTATGAACGGCATGTCCTCATCATAATTTCCGCCTGGCACACCTCAATATTTTTTATTCATCATTATTGCAACAATTTAGATGTTTGTCGAAGTCCATGTGTGCGGGAAGTTTTTCGGAAAAGAACCG
>CM018906.1:19638104-19650604 GCA_009663005.1 Actinidia chinensis | reverse complement strand
GAACTTGAATATACTAAAAAACAATTATAGAAAAATACAAGTAATTGAACAAAACTGTAAATTGAATTAACCAAGTAACTTTAATGTAAAAGATTACAATAATTACCATATAATTAAAAACTCTGAAAACTAGACTATTAACTATAAAAAAACTCAAAAGAACAGCTATACTCATATTAAAATTGTAAATAAAATATATGACTACCCCAAATTCGAAATGCTACTAGGATTGGATCCTTTCCAGGGTTTTTTTTTCTTCTTGGCATTCGACTGGCTGGTACTTTGTAAGTTATGGCGTTCGACGCTAAGAACCAATTTCTTCTGTTTCTTCACAGCATCGAACGCCTGTGAAAATGCCTTGCACTGGCATCGAACGCTCAAAGGAAAAATTCTTCTAGCGTTAGAACGGTAAATATAGCGTTAGCGCCATAAGGCAAAAAGTCCAAATTTTTGCATCTCTGTGTGTTGGAACGCGACACAGAGACGTATCGACACCATAATCTTCAATTGTTTCTTTAGAGGTCGCACCCAATTCCTTTTGTTCTTTGGAGTTCAAACAGTAAGCATAGTTCTAATTTTTTGCAACGATTCGAACGCTCTGACTCAACTGTTTCTGGCGTTTGAACGCCAGGTAAATTAGGCAAAAGTCCAATTTTTCTACTCTCTCTGCGTTGAAACACTACTAGAGAATTTCGAAACCATAATCTTTAATTTTTCTTCTTGCAGAGTTTAAACCTGATTCCCCTATGTTCTTTGGAGTTCGAACGGTAAGCATAATTTCCTGGTTTTTCTACATAGCATTTGAATGCTAACTCATGCTTGTTTATGGTGTTCAAATGCCCAGTGTAAAATCTAGAACTTTCTTCCCAGTGTTCGAACGCTGGTGTATGCCTTCCACTAGCGTTCTAACCCTGAGTGTATTTTTTCCCTTTTGTGTTTTTTATTCTTTCTTCTCAACCAATTTTAAGCCCATTGGAGTCCATCCTCACTAATGCTCATTAGATTGTGACTTGCATAAAACCTTCACAAAGATCTTCTAATGGTGATCTTCCATTCTACTTGAGCTTCGGTTGTGAAAACTTCACAATCCCAGGCAACGTCGTCATAGCATGTCCGCACTTTGCCTCACTTTTATGGCTCTACATCTTCCTCTTTATTATCATTGATTTGAAATGAACTCGAATATGACTTTAAGTATGAAATACGATAAAATGGCATAATTAACCTAATTTAGGGCCAACTTAAGTCGGTCTAACGGCACTTGGACTACAATTATGAAGTTAAATCAGGCGTCAAAAACTTGTTTTCGCTCCCAGAAGTGAATTCGTTACCGCAAGTGTATGGGTCGCGAAATAGTAATAAACTCAAAGTACGAGTATCGACCCTATGAGGAGCAATGCCAATGTGAACATAAGACAACTAAAATACTATGATTCAATCCTAACTTGATCCTAACTTATGCTTCTAAAAGGAAAAAATAAAAATTGTACTTTTGAGTTTTTGATTAATCGAAACTAAATTTAAATTATGAAACAATTAAAATTGATTAAAACCTTGGTCTTAAAAATTTGACTTAGGATCAATTGATCCAATTAATTGGATTTTTCTGAATCCCATGGGGCTCATCTAACTCATTTAACTCTTTCGATACATGTGAGTTCTAAGATTCGGAGAGTTAGCTTTAAAAAATAATTGTTCTTCCAATCTTCGACTTCTAAACTAAAATTGATTGTTATAATCATGGGGGGGGGGGGGGTGTGCCTATGATCATGCAGCACATATACTGAACCCAACTCACGCCTAAACGTACCAAGGTAGTGTATATATGAGTATGCATTTATGTATAAGTATTACCAAACATAAGAGAGCGCCCACGTTTGAAATATTAGAACTACGAGAAAATAGAATAACAATCAAGAAGACTAACGGTGAAATCAAAAATTACCTCCAGTGTTCATCCTGATCCCAATCGATCTCGAGTTGGAAAATTGAGACACGCATGGCCAGAAACAACACATAAATATGTATCAAAAATACGGAATAAAAAAAAATTTGATTTATAAAAATAAAGAAAATAAAAAAACTTAAATTAATTAATTAAAGAAAAGTTATAGAAAAACACAAGTAAATTAACAAAACCGTAAATTGGATAGATCAAACGCTGAATTTAATGTAGTTGATTATATAAATATTGTAATCCATGAATTTCTAAGCTAGAAAACTGTAAAAATCCTAAAAATAATGTGTCTCGTTCATAAAATCGTAAAGAGGTATATATAGACATCCTAGTTCGAGTCCTAGTAGGAATGGAATTCTTGCCCAGAATCCTTCTTAGCATTCAAACACTGATATGGGTGTTTGTTCGCGTGAATATAGGGTGGAATCACAAAATGTGTCACAAAATAAAAATAACTCGAAGACCGAGATCGAATCCTCAGAGGAACTTGGGCACCGTGTTAGACAACTTTAGAAAATAATAGTGCAAGATTGAAAGTGGCGGGTAAGAAATTATAATTTAAAAAAGGGTTGGAGAATGACATGTAATGACAAAAAATTAAAACCGGTAGGCCGAACCCTCAATTCATCAACTAAATTCCCTAATTCCTCATTTTATCATCAATTAGGTCCCTACGGATATTGTAAGCCAATTCGGAATATTTAACATTCAAAATCAATTTTTATTTAAGTTCTGAGGTAATCAACAATTAACCTAAGCTTATCGTTAAAAATCCTGGACAATTGTGTGAATGGGTTTAAAGTTCATTAATGAGAGATTGTGAAACTGAAATTAAGACAAACATAAACAATTCTGCCCACAAGTAATATACATAAACATTTCACCGAGTGCTAAAATGACATGATTTTTTTCGTAACCCATCTAATTTTTACAATCCTAATTGACGTTCAAAAAATAAATCTTTTTGGATACAATCAGAATGCCAAGGAAACTAAAACTAATATTTTCACAAAAAAACTATTAATTCCCTAACATACAATCAAAATCAGATCGTTTGAAACGATCAGGTTAAATTGTGAATTCTTTTATTAAATTAAAAACCAGACATTATTTAAATCAAAAAAATCAATGAATTTTAAGTAATAAAATATGATTAAATTAACAAAATTATAAGAATTAAAAAAAAAACTGAAAAAGAATACTACTCTAGGTGCAATAAGTAACAAAAATACGAAACAGGATAGGAATCCTATTCTAGTTGCATATAATATAAAAAAAAATAAGAAACAGGAAAGAATACTAATCTAGTGCAATAATATAGAGAAATACGAAATAGATATAAAAATTGAAATAATAAAATTTTATACTAAATTAAATGGAACAAATAAAACAGAAAGAAGAAAGACCCTGAAACTTGTATATTGAAAATAAACTTGAATCCTACGTCGAATAATCTCTAAATAAAATAAATCCCCACTCCCAAAAAATAAATACAGTCTTTTGTCTTTTATTACCTCTTTTCCTATCTAACTCTTCTCCATGTTTTCCCCATCCTCTTTTCTTTCAAAAGTAGCCTTAATGATAAAGAGATTTAGGCTAAAAGTGGAGAGTTGAACTCCATTAAATCTCATCATATTTCCTCGTAGCATAGGACTCCTCCTTCCGTAAATTTCTCATCCGCTTAGAAGATTAAAAAAAAATCCCTCCATTTGAATCAGCATTTTCGTATAAAAACGATTTGTTCTGACATGGGCCCTTCATAAAGATTGTATCCCGGATGTGTAGGATGAATTTGGGCTTTTGATATCCTTATTCAGATATTTGAATCTCTAGATAAGGCCATGGGAATGAGGTGTGCTGAGAACAAAAAATATCCTACTACAAATAGGTTTCGACCGATTTTTCTCTCCATTTAGAGGACCAACCGGAACTCGGATTTTTGACCATAATACTTTTCTGAAAGCCTTACATGTGTACATCAATTTTTATTAAGACTTCACATTTACATTATGAAGCTCAACTAGTGAAAAACCCAATTACTCGCATCTTAGAATGCATTTAATAAGAATTCCAGAACGTACTTTAGCCCAATTTCGACCTTAATCAGCGAGAATCTCTGAAAACTTATAAAACATGAAAGTTGTAGAGAATTTTCTTGGTATTTTATAACATCTTGAATCATTCATCGAGGCTAGGATGAGAGAGTTATGCCTAGATACGAAGCAATGCCAAAGCGGTTCAAAATTGCCCATTTAGTTTCGTTTGCATTTAACGCCTCCATTTGCATCTACAATAAACATATAAGATAATTATACATTTAGGCACCAAATAAGTATTAAAATACTAAATATAAAGGAGAAAAGTATGTTTTAAATAATTCTGAGGCCTAACCACCTCAAACGTGGATTTTTGCTAGACCTTAGCAAATAAAACCTAGAAATCCAAAGCAAGGCCGAAGAAAAGTATGATTTGGTCTGCTTTATATGTCACACGCTTGATTATCACATCCATCTTACCAACTCACTCATATAATTCCATATATCGCAGTCAAAAATCCAATACAGCAAGCGTACGAGAATCATCAGAATAGGACAGCAGGCCAGATAGATTCATGGAGTGTCGACTCCAAAAACCTCAATGGTGAATCACTCAACCATGAAATCCCTCGAGTTCTATGGTTCCTCCCCAACCACGATGTGTCTCAGTAAATATAAGAAATGAATCAATTATTAACATGTTGCATTAAAATAAAAAAAAGACGATATAATACAAATGACACAAATTAGAATAAAAATTCACCATAGTCATCGCAAAAAACACCTTATACCAATATAAATAAAACTCGGTTCAAAGGACGGTTAACAAGGTTTTTAGATTGGTAATGGACCATGGGTAAACAAAATAAAAGGACGGACCCCAACAAATTAACATGCAAAAGGGTGGCTAAAATGTGATTTGGTCAAACTACCGCCCACCGTTGCTCACGACTCTATCAATACAAATTAAGCATCTGCTTTTATTTGCACTTCTCTTCCTTGCCCTCTTTTGCTCCTCTTAAGATATCATTTTGCGGCCTAAAATAATGAGCCAAATGCATACTTTTTTTTTTCGTTTTTTTGGAGTTTTTTAAAACCCGTCTCACTACTAGTAGTTAAGCAAAACTTAAAAAACAAAATTTATACGTTTACCCCATTGCTTTCTATTCTTTCAAATTCTTGACCCTATAGTCGCAACTTTTCACTATAACCCCACACCACACCACTACACTGACATCAAGGTTATCCTAGGATATCAAATGAAATGGTAACAGTGCATAAGGCTCAAATGGTACAAGGGACTAATTTATCAATTTTGTGGCTTATTTTCAATATAAATGCCTTGGCTCATTCTCCTTTTTGACAAATTGTTCAAAAATGGTACAATGGGCAACGGGTATGTGCTCATGTGTGATCAATGCCGAAAGATGAGAAAATAATTCCAGAAACGAAGATAGTAGGTCAAAATTTTAACATTGGTGTTCTACAAATCTCCAATCTATCTTATGCTTAACACGAACATCTAAAGATTTAACTCGCAACTTATGTCATGTATGTAGACTTATGGAACAATATATGAATCATAAAATTAAATCAGCATTTGAAGATCAAATAAACTCGAAGCAATACGTTAATTTAGGCTAAACATTCAATTAACTTCAACCATGCTCTAAGAATCGGGGGAAAAAACCTCGCCCCTGAGGTCTAGCAATGCCAGCTTCTCACCACCAACTGAAATATTGCATTGTCCTCAAGCCAAAGAACAAGTATGAAAAATAAAAGGATGAGAATACGTTACCGCCGCATGACTTTAAACAACATAAATCTCCCTAACTGTTAAAAACATGGACCTTCTACGCAACTGCATTAGTACAAATAAAAATAAAATAAGAAAATGAAGAGAAATAAAGCAAAATAAATGAACTCCTATAGTATGACATGGGTTTCCTCCCAAAAAAGAGCTAAGTTAACGCTTAGCCAGGACGCATCATTCAACATCAATTTTAACCCTCATACATAGGGTCCATGGGCTATTCAATAGCTCATTTTATCAAGCTCTCCACAAATGGTTTAGTCGTTGACCGTTTCACCTTGAAAGTGTGGACATTTGTGGGGTTTCACTTCAACAACTCTGCCGACCAAGACAGCGCCGCACACGTCTGGTCTACCCATCTTGACGTAATTTACTGGAAATAATTGTAACAGGAGTTATAGAGGAGTACTTTTTTGGCCCGAGAGAAAAGATTTCGAAGGATATTTGTCATGGAACGCTTTTAACTTCTCCTTATAAATTCTAGGAATTTCATATGCAGCCCGGCGTATTCACTCTAAATCATTCTTCTAACTTTCTTTTTAAAAACTACTGCCCCTTACACTCTATATTAAGGTTTTTATTGCCCAATAGGGAACGGTGTCCAATATCGACCGGAGGATGACATGCCTTCCGTATACCAAGTGATAGGGCAAACATTCATAAAATTGTCTGATAGGATGTACGGTACGCCCATTAGCGCATCCGTAGCCTTAAAGGACCAATCCTTTCGATGGATTAACGGTATTGTCCAAAAAGTTGCTTTTTTCCGATTGGCTATGCCGCGTGCCATTGGTTTGCGGATGCTTAGGCAGTGGATACTATGGGTGACTCCAACTTTTTACCATGTGTACCTGATCCCTACTAATGGCGCGAGGCATCCCAAAATGAGAAAATATATTTTCTCTTAAAAACATAAACCACAACAACGTGGTTATCATTCTCGTCGTGGGATTTGCCTCACCCCATTAGACACATTAGTCTACGGCCAACCAATCGGACAAAAAAACGTTTGAGGAGGAAAAGGCTCTTCATAAAATTGATGCCCCACAATTGAATATTTCAGTACAGAATGGTGTTGTTGTTTGTTAAGGGCCTCTCATACCGCCTGTCACTCTACTAATTTTGGAAAGTTCTCGCAAGACTTGCCACAACTTGAAAAGATCTTGGAAGAGTGTCGGCCAATAAAAACCACTTGGAAGAATCTTTTGCAGCCGTTTTCTTGGTCGAAAAAATGACCCCCAACAAGCACCTGCATGGAAAGAAAAAGTTGGGGGGAAAACCCCTCTGAATCAGAGTCGGGAACACCTGCTCGTACGATTTGGTCGGCACCAAACTTGTACAGATAGGGGTCATCATAGGCCGAATCCTACGGCCTCTCGTATATAAATTTTTGATTTCTGGCGGAAGGTTCCAGTGGGTAAGGACCTACCCCGTTGACAAGGTAATTCACATATTGCATACCATGGACAGGTCATGACCAAAAATACTCTCTTCTAAAAACGTATCACAGATGGGGCACACGGTACAATGTTCAGAAACCACTAAACGAGACAATGGTCGGCCACCACATTTTCTCCAATCTTTTTTATCTTTAACGTAGATTCTAGGTTATCGGAGAATCCATCGAATCAAAAAGTTGGCTAGCATCTTGTTTGGCCATTAGATATTTAAGTGCAGCGTGGCAGGAAGACCACGATCTGTGACCCAATAGATATGAAACACGGAATTTGTCGGAACGTGCAAAAACTTATGGCGCGAAGTCTTTTTATTATAGTGTGTTTAATTCATCTGCACGTCATTTAAGGTACGACTTGCATATGAAACTAAACATGGACACTCAGCCGGACCTAGGACGCCCCCACGGCATAGTCCCCCCCACATAGCATCGCACATTAGCTCGAACGGACAAAATTTAATTAGGGGTTGCCTGATCGGAGGGCGATGTGAGGCTGGATTTGAACAAGGGGAAGGCCTTCTCACCCTCGTCCGACCATAGGAATGGAGTATCTTTGGACAACAATGATGTCAATGGCCAGGCAAAGAACTAAAATCTTTAATAAATCGCTATAAAATCGGCATGACCAGAAATGATCGGATGTACTGGACATCATGGGACTCGTGGGAGAGTTAGATTGAGATGAGTTTAACTTTCGACGTGGTACCGCAATTCCCTAGGCGGCACGATGTGGCCTAACATAATTAACCTGTGTCACTACTCAAGGACACTTTCCCAAGTCAGCACTAGGGGCTTTCCCTCGCACCTTTACAAAACCAATTTTAAATTGAAGGCACCAAATCAAATGCTCTCAAAAAAACAGAGAAGTGGTCGATGATACCTCCCACTTTCTCTACCAAAGTACTACAAAATGTCCATCATGAATATTGAAAGGTTTACCGGTGCATTACACAAACCGAAGGGAATGCGTCGGGGTAGGCAAATGTACTAAATGGGCATGGTAAGGTGTTTTTTGTTTTTTTCTTGGTTTCTAAGGAATATCGATTGATTATAACCTGAGTAGCCATCGAGGGAAAGCAATAGAAGGCATGACCAGCCACTCTTTCAAGCACTGGTCGAGGAATAGGAGTGGAAAAGTGATCATTGCGGGTGCCAATATCATTGTCGATAGTCAATGCACACCCTCCACCCATCACCGTACGGGTGGGAATTACACTCCACTATCCCCTTTACAACGTCACTCAATTTTCTAGGGGACACTGGGTTAGGACTTACCCACGTAATTATTAGCGGATGGGGTAGATAAACGTACATCGAGCATTGTAAGCTTCCTTCCATACCACCTCTTTATATTTGGATTTAATGTCTAGGTGAGGTTGTGTGGGAAGGGCTTTACATATCTTTTAATAGAGTGGTGGGGTTGCAAATTAAGGGACTTATCCCTTTATATAGCCACTTGTCCACCTATGGCTCCCCTATAATGCTTCAAAAAGATCCATAAGGTGTCTTCATGCTTTTGCTTAAGCTAAAAGAATGATCACTGGGATGTGTCATCAGCCCCTAAAAGTGTATTTCAATGTGGGATTGGTAGGGGCTTTAACTCAGTTTTGGCGGTAGACGCTTGATGGGATAATCCCTTTTTATGATAGGAAGCAAGTTCTCAAACTTTTGGTATCAACCTTGAATCTCTTTGTCCTCCTCACATTAATGCTGGAGAATCGAGCGCTCGACTTAAGACTAAAAAGTGTTGTAATCCGTCGTAGGTAGATTAACTAAGGCAGGTCAGAGTGGGTCATAGAGCAGCTCAGTATCAAGGTGTTGGGGATATGGTCAATGTAAGTCACCTCATATATACTTCCCTCATCACTACTGACGCGCTCATCAAAAATCTTCAAATCGCCACGGTCATATTCACAAATGAAAACTTCACAAGACCATTCCTACATGGATAATGGCATCACTGGTGGCAAGGAACGCCGGACCCAGAATGGGACTGGGCTCTGGCATCGGGGCCAACACAGCTGCGTATCAAGCCATAATAAAATCAGCTAGAAACTAAAAATTGTCCACTTGGACAAGACATCCTCTATGATCCACCGGGGGACTCTCCACAATACGATGCTAATTGAAGAGGGATGGATTGTAGCTTTTTAGCTCTCCCAACCCGAGCTTTTTGTAACGTGTATGGCAATAGGTTCACACTGCACCCAAATTGAGCAGGGCATCTCAATAGTGGTGGCCCCAATGACGTAGATATAGTTAGACACCAAGGTTCTTTATTTAGGGGTAGTTTTAGCTTGAATTAAGGAACTTACTTGCTCCATCAAAGAATGCCTTATCTTTCACATTGAGATCTCTTAACCGTGCATAGATCCTTAAAAAAATTGCATAAACGGTAATATACTTCACAGCATCAGGAAGTGAATATTGATCTTAAACTTGCTCAAAGAGGCTTGAAAGCTCAGCATGGATTTGACGTCTTGGGGCATGTAACCGCTATGGAAAGGTGCTGGAGGGTGGTTACACCGAAGTGGGTGTTTCAACCACTTCCTTATCCATATTTTACCTCTCCGTTGTTTCCTCACTCCAGCTCCCTCATGAGCTTTCCCCCTAATTTGCTCATTTGACACTCTGTCTTTTTCAAATTTCTCTCATTTCTAAATTCCCCAATCACATTGGGCCTCTCACCATGTGATGGTATCAGAGCCGTTCTGTAGGCCTATGGTATTGTCGCTTTAGGGTAGATGGTTTATCCACTCCCTTCCACTGCACAGGGTAATCAAAGATTTTAGATGTTTCCATGTGACCCTTCATTGGAACTCCCTACATCGTGACCTTAGGGGTGCAGCTACGTTTGAGAGGGAAATTTCCTCTCTTATTTTGTACAGTACAGCCCCCAGGAGTGGTAACTGCGAACAAGTGTGAGCGGATGTCATTTAATGCTTGTGCATTTTTTTTTAAAGTTAATGTCATTTATTTTGCATGAAATGTTAAAAGTGCTTCTATATTAGAATGGTGGCTGCGGTCTTGATAATTTTTCGAAGTGCCCTTGCTGGACGTTATGTGGTGACAAAATTGTGACCCATACCCCTGTTGTTTGTGGTGGGTATGATTTTGAAATTGATTTTGGGTCAGGGATGTTATGAAGTTGCCTGATTTTGGTTGTTTTGATTTCTTCCCTTCATGAAAAAATTAGGGTGGGCCCTCCACCTGGATTGTACGTATTACTAAATGAGAAATTGGGTTTTGTTCAGAGGGTTCATCGCATTGACAAAACATGCTCTCCCTGATTGAACGACTCTTTAAAACGGGGATGGATGGGCAATTCATGTGTAGAATGTTCCCACCCCCTTACACAAATGACAAGGTTTACCATTTTTTGTGGACACTCATGGACCTTTTTCATTGTGAAGCCTTCGAGTTAACGGGTAAGTTTCGCCAATTGTGTCCTCACATCATCATCCCCACATTCATGGAGAAAGTACACCCTGGCCTCGTTGGGCTCGATTATCTAGCTATCTCCCATGTCTAGTTGTTGGAGGGCAATCATCAAAATAGGCCTAGCCTCTTCAGGGTTTTACTAAGGGCATATACCATTACTGAGTGCCTCAACGATGTCTTGCCGGACGTGTTTCCCTCATAAAAACTATTCACTAATTGACTACTATGTAAAACCCTTGATGAGGGACTGCATTGACACATTCGTTGAATCTTTCCTAAAACTTTATGAAACTCGCTTGGACGACCATTAAAATAATGGACAGCTCATTTCAGTTGGGTTGTGGGGGACATCAGAAATATCTATTATAAAAATATAATTCCTTTTGTGATCTACCCACAGTTCGGATGGATCCAGAGCCTTAACATATGAAACCACTCCTTAGCTCGTTCCTTCAAGGAGAAAGAAAGAAGCCGTGTTTGACCCACTCGATTCGACTGTTAACATCTACCGACCGTACTCACTATCTCCTCAACAATTCGACCATGAGTTTATATGGGTTCTCATTTAGTAAAAGCACCTGAAGATAGGAAGTTTAAAAGCATAAATAGTTGTATTTCAATCGTTAGCATGTACAGGCCGTGGGGAATCGGAGATCCCTGGGCCATAGTATTAGGACACAAGTAGTCACATTGTACGGACGACAGCCTGGAATTCTCCTAGTTTATTCATATGGTTATGATTATTCGGATTCATGTTAGCCTTATTCGTTTGTGTGTTTGAGCCACTGGCTCGTACTCAAGAAAAAAAGTGGTGGTGGGTCCTCTAGAATGACTCTAACAAGGGGAGGAATGAAGAATCTCGTACCCAACCACTTCATATAATTGCCACTAAAAGGCGCTGGACAGACTTGATGAACTCCTCTAAATTACTAAAGTTGGTTACTGCTCCCCAGCAAAACGGCGCCAATTTGTTCGCGGTGAATATAGGGGTTGTAATCACAAAATGTGTCACAAAATAAATAACTCAGAAGACCAGATCGAATTCTCAGGAGCTTTGGCAATGTATAGACCAACTTAGAATATTAAGTAAAAAGATTAGCAAGTTGCGAGGTGGTAGATAGAAATATAATTTTAAAAAGGTGTGCTGGATGAAATGAATTGATAGAAAAATTAAAAAATGGTAGGCAAAGATCTCTCCAATTAGTCAACCTAAATTTTTAATTCCCTCACTGTTTATCTCAATAGGTCCCTACGGAATTGTAGGCAAAATTGGGAATATTTAACCCATTCAAAATCAATTTTAATTAAGTTTAAAGGTAATCGCATAATTTAACCTAAGCTTATCGTTTTTTAAAATATGACAATGTGGTGGACATGGGTTTAAAGTGTAATTAATGAGAGATTGTGAAACTAAATAAGACGAACATGACAATTGTAAGCACAAGTCCTTACATAAACGATTCCACACGATGCTAAAATGACATCGATTCGTAAACCTGTCTAATTTTTGACAATCCTGATTGAAGTTCAAAAAATAGATTATCTTTTGGCTACAAATTAGCATGCAGGGAACTAAACTAATATTTTAACAAAAACTATTAATTACCCTTAACATTTACAACCACAAAATTTAGATCTTTTGATTGAAAATTGATCAGGGTAAAATTAATTCATTATTTTATTAAATTAAAACCAACATTGAGCAATTTTGGGGAACTACGGTGGTCAAAACCGGAGTAACCATAACCTATCCCTAATTCTCCAGACATATTTAAAGAAAAAAATTAAAATTTTAAT
>CM018906.1:19617073-19619573 GCA_009663005.1 Actinidia chinensis | reverse complement strand
CTTTTGCAAGATAACTCGGTTAAATTAAATCGCGAGAGGGGGTTAGTCGAGCCCAACCGAGCTCCGAATAGTACTTGTCAATTTGCATCCATTTAACTTAAGTGAAGGCCAGAATGGGAAGACGAACTTTGCAAGAATTCAAGCAACAACAGAATGAGAAGTAAATCAGCATTGTTATTCATATATAAAAGAGAGAACATTCAGATACAAGTATGTTCGGATACGTAACTACAACTCTAATTACAAGGTAAAAGGCAGACTACGCTTGAAAGGAAAGGTTGAGGGGTCCACGTCAGCTTCATCTTCACAGCAACACCGTTGATCGAGCTGGGCCTTCCATTCTGAATGATAATGGAACCATGCCCCGGTCATCGAGTACTGCAAGAGGCACGGAACGGGCCTTCAACTGATTCTTTTAAGCCTTGTGGATAGTTGCCTTGAAATAAGGCATGCCTCCACAAGACTTCGATACCCGGCGAGTGCGGAGGTGACGGAGAGGCCAACTCAACCGAACCACGAGCACGGGCCGAATATCGGACTGAAGCTCAAAAGCTACAGAGCTTTTGGGAACAGAAGCTTCAGACTACAGAGCTGTTGAGAACAGAGGTTGATGAGATAGAAGTGCTTGCCAATCCCACCCACGTCTAAGGGGAAAATCAGCTTGACCCCCTGGAGTTTACAGGGGATTTTCAAGTACAGAAGCCTAGCCAGACTGGGAGACAAGGGCATTTCTGTGATGTGATGATTGCTCTCGGAAAAGATTGTTTGAATGATGGTGGATTGTGTTCATCAAAGTCAGGGTGCATCACTATTTAAAGGCCCTTGAACAACAACGAAACGACGCCAATAAAGGCAGAAGTTATTAAACCAAATTTAATGCGACGTTCAAACTGATCGGGAAGACGGTGCACTCAAGAGTCGGTTCAAACGACGTTACATTTCTAGAAATAGGGGAATGAACGCGGACCGTGACGTTTCAGTGAACCAACCGGAGCCTAGTTACGAATCGTTGTTGAACATGTGGCAAGTCCAGCGCAATTTACGCGCGGGAATGCGAAGCATCCTTATGAACCTGGCCGAGGCGAAGTCAGCACTATGCAAAGACTCGAAGGAAATCGTTCTTAGCAAGAGTCAAAATCATAAACCGAGATCAAACGCACGAAGAAACTGGTAAAAACAGTTATACCGAAATGCATAGTCAATAGCTGTCCAAAATTTTACAAGTAAGCAAATTCGACAAATACGGAAGAGTCTAATCAAAGGAAGTGTTCCTAAACGAGGTTTTCACCCTCGGCTTCTACAGCTCGGTCGCCCTCTGCTTCCCCAGCTCGGTCCCGATCAGCAGTCTCCGCATACACGTCCCCAGCCCGCTCGAAAGCGCGATCGAACAGCTTCTTGTATACCTCGCCACAAGCGAACGCTTTCAGGTCGGACGCTTCTTGCTGGGCGTGGTTCCGTTGAAGGATCGCGATCTCGGCTGCCGAACGTGCATCCGCGAGATCAGACTGAGTTTGTTTCAGCTCCTTTTCGAGGTTACTCGCCTTCTGATTCGCCTTCTTCAGATCCACCACACCCTGCTTTAGCCGGAGTGAGGAAGATACAGCTCGCTGAAATAACTAAGAAAGGGAAAAAGAGATGGATTAGAAAAGAACAGCATGTATCAGGCTCGTTAATCAGAGATGAAAGCCAGAAACTTGAAGATTCTAACCTGGGCCCCCAACATAACGAGCTTGCCCCCGAATTCTGCCGTGGTCTCAGCAGCATGATCCGCGACGTCTTGGGGGAGCATCACCGCGTTGCCCAGCGCAACACAGGTCTCGTGGTCCTTAGAAGTGTCCGCCGAGGTAACTTGTTTGCCGAGCTCCACAGCGGAAAATTGAGGGGCCCACAGCTCGGGGGTGCCAGCGGCCAATCCTGCACCCTTTCCCCTCTTCGGTCGAGAAGTTCCCTCTGCAGGTTGCTTCCCTTTCCGTTTGCCACCCATCAAGGACGGCGCGGTGGACTGATCTTCGGTTGGGGCTGGTATGGACGAGATATGAGCCTCGGGGAGTGTGGACGGATCAGTTGTTGGGGCTTGCTTCTTCCCCAGAATCCTCACCTTAGGGGCCATGATCTCCGCGTTCAATTGAGACCCAGCAGATGAACTATCGCTGTAAGAGTAGGAGTGCTCTACAATCTCCCTCGGTTCGACGATGGCTACATCAGAATTAGAGCTCGGGAGATTTATAGGTTCTGGGACCAGGAATATGGGAGCTGGAACCAAAGGAGCCGCAGGAGGGATTTGATCCACCTCTTCGCCGTCTTCGACCTCGGCCTCTTCGTTCAGGGCCTCGTCGCCCAGATCGATGTCCCAGCTGGAAGAGCTCGATTCGCTGGAGCTAGAACTTTCGCCTTCGGCCTCTTCTAACAGCCTTCGAAGCTCGGCTGAGGTCCCTTCAAATAAGTCACTGACCTCGTCAGATAGAGAGCTCCTCGGCCTAGAACCTGGTCCTCGGATCTG
>CM018906.1:19512073-19529573 GCA_009663005.1 Actinidia chinensis | reverse complement strand
CTATTTGTCTGCCCTAATTCATTTTTTCAATGGCAGGGTAATGTCTCTCCCTCTCCCTCTATAATATAAACGTATCGATTTATGTACATGTGTATTTTGTGTGTATCAAGCTTTAAAAAATCGCATAATCATAATGGTATTGTGGCAAAATCCTTAGGCCATGGTGTGCATACAACATGAATGTAGAAATGCCACATGTTCATGTGGCGTTCTGAATGTTTCCAATTTAGGTCTATGGAATTGCTTTTGCTACAATACATTTGGTGAAATCTATAGTTCTGTTCTGATGGAAGCACAAACTTGCCATGCTTGAATCTACTGATTGGATCTATTTTCAGTGTTGAGATGTTTACCTCTTTCTGATGCTGTTAAATAATTTTTTGGTTTCCCTTCATTTCTGTTTCACATGTGATCTAATGGATTTAATTTCTGGGTACAAAAAATAGCTGTAGTGTGGAAAATGGTTGTGAATTTGTGTTCTAATTTTGATTTTTTTATTTTCCTCCCTTCAGACTTTTGTAGCTTTTTCTCTTGTCTTCTTCTTCCCTGTTCTCTATTAGCCGATTCCACAATGTCAATCTTTGTACAGAAGATTGAGCTTTTTTCATATGGTCCCTGAAGGGAACCATAGAAGATTGAGCTTACTAACTACTTTTTGGTGTGGACTCCCTCAAACTACACCCTCACACTTAATCGTTATAAGCTAATATGTTTTATTAAAAAAAGAAGCATGCTCCCTTAACATCCTCTTTCTTATTTCATAATATGGGCGTTCACAATGTACTAATATTATTATTTGGCCTTTTGACATAGCTTGACTTGCAAAACGTTTTTTGTTTTTTGATTAATGTTGATTAAATCTCATAGCAGTACTTAATTTAAACTCATGTGAAGCTTATTTAGGAAGGGTTTTTTGAAATTAATTAATTGAGTTGAGGGGGTTGAGAGTGTTAAATTATAAGCAAGATGACTGAAAAGTGCCCATAATACTGAGAATGTATAGTGTAGATTTAAAAGTTGGAATTCCGCCACACTAAAATGATAAAATTTGTGGGTGCGTTTACTGGGCATGTAACATATGTTTGATTACTTTACTCTGTGGTAGGTGTATCCTTTGGATTGCTTATTCTTGGTAGGTGTATCCCCTTTGATCTTGAAAGTTAATCTGGTTGATTATTTTTCATGTTGAGATAAGTTATTTGCATAAATCCAAAAAAGAAGTGAATAGCCGGTTGAACAAAGGCAGTCATTGCGCCGAATAACCATTGTACTGATTAAAAGTTGTGTTTAGCTTTAATATTGGATAGCTGGTGATGGCTTGTGGTGGCAATTTTATGTGGAGAAAGACTAATTAATTGTGAAAATTCTTGAGGGGCTTTCTATTGATTTGTTTTCAATTCTATAATAACAATTTTGTAAGAAAAATCTTGGGAAAACATTTTGTTTTGTCTTCAGAATAATTTATGTTTTGAGCGGATTAAAAATTGGTCTTACTATCTTTTGAATTAAGAAATGATATGGTTTTGTGTTGGTTAAATTAGATGTTACTTAACTTCTTAAGGGGATTGTCCAAGCAAAGCTTATTCTTAAAAAATGTGAATTTTTGGAGGGTGATAATAGTTGGGAGTGTGATTGAGTTGGGTTGATGCAAGATTTGTTTGGAAAATGGTCTTAAAATTTAGTGGATTTCAATTATATTTTGCCGAAATGGTCCTCGAGCTGAGTTCTACCCTAGAAAAGAATGCAAATACATGGAATTATTTGCCTTGAAAAAAGTTTAAGTGTACAATTAATCGTTTTTTTGTTGACGGCAGGTTAGGCGCTGTTGAACTGAGTCAGGTGATAGTTAAGTTAAATTCGGTTTTCATTCCTGCCCCTTTAATTGAAAACTCAACGAGAGTTTGTAACAAATAATATTGTTTGTTGTTGATTTTGAATAAATCATTCAAATGTTGGTTGGATTGTAACAATGTTTTATTTTATTGTTTTTCATGTTTTGAATTTCTCAATTTGAAGGATGCAAAATTCTCGGATATCTGTTGATTAGGTTAAAAATTTTAACGTTAGTGCACATGCTCGGATTACAATGTTTAGCTTCTTCTTTTTTTTTTTGAATATAAGGTGCCTATGGGTGCACGTGCAATTACTAGTATGCTACAAAACATAATTCTAATTTAACCTTGGCATTCAATCATCTAATATTATAAATCAGGACTTAGTTTGAATCTAAACCTATCTCTCGCTATCTACAACTCAAATCCATTTGATTGTGATCTAACGGTTCAGATTCCACCTAAAATTATTTTTTTTTCCTCCAAAAACAATCACTTTCATTCTCTCACACAACCCTCCCATCACTCTTCAACTTTCTCTCACTCCACCTAACTCTCACTCTCTCTCCCTCCCATCTCTTCACATTCACATTTTTATTCTTTTTTTTAATACTCTCCTTTATTTTTTTATTTCACTTTGCGAATTTTTTATATAAAAAAAAATTTTGTTAAAATTTTGTAAACCTCTTTATATAATATTTTTTTTTTAATAACCCCCTTGATTCTTTTTTTTTTTTTTGTTACTTTCACTTTCCGAATTTTTTAGATAAAAAACAATTTGATAAAAATTTATAATGTCTTTACTTCCATCTTATATTTTTTATAAAATAAAAAAATATTAAATCAAAATTGTTTAATATTTTTTTTACATTTCGATGGGTTGATAGTTATATATTATTTGTTAGTTTGGATTCTTTTTTTGGGTAACACCCCTTGATTTTTTTTTTTTACTTTCACTTCCAAATTTTTTATAATAAAAAATTATAAAAAATATATAATTTTTTTTGGGAGGAGATATGGGATTAGAAGTTATGTCTATGTAATATTGAATTTACTACGTATTGATCGTTAAGTTATTATTTTTTCTTATCTGGTTTTTTATGATAAAAATCAAATTAGAAAAATACTTATTAGTTTTCAATATAGTCTCAAATAACAAATAAGATATAAACTATCAATCCATTGTAATTTAAAAAAATATTAAAAATTTTGATTCATATTTTTTTTTATAAAAAACATAACATGAATAGTAAAGAATTATAATTTTTTTTTATAAAATTTCGAAAGTGGGAAGTAAAAGAAAAAAAATCATGAGTATTAAAAGAAAAATAAATAAAGGGGTTATAAAAAATTTTATCTTAAGTTTTTTTACTATAAAAATCAGAAGTGAAAGTAAAAAAAAAAAATAAGGGATATTAAAAAAAAAAAGATAAAGGGGTATAAAAAAAAGAATAAAAGGGTGAATGACAAAATTTGTAGTTGAGGAATAACTTTAGGGTAAAAATTGAAAGTCAAAACAAAAAAATGTCATATCGATGGGGTGGATTTATTAGGGGGTGGAAAAACGTTCTCTTCTGTTGATTAGAATATATTAGTTTAGTTTATAATATAGTTACTTTTTTTGAGAAAATAACTGAAGTACCTTATTTTGATTATGTTTTTATTTTTATTTGTTCTTCTCGATGGAAGTCATCAAAATCGATGAGAATAATTTTATTTTATTTTTTGTGTAGTGCCCGTGGCACGGTGCAATTACTAGGCTTTTTATCAAATCTTTTGTCAAGGAGAAGTCCTATCACCTATCTTTAGGTTGGTTGATAGGACATATTGCTTCATAGTTTTTAGTTTCCGGCAGGTATCACCCATCATAAACCTGAAGTATCCCTGATAAGTATCAAACAACATCTTTTTTGTGTGAATTGTGGGAGAACCTATAATCAAGACAATTCAAGTTTTGTTCTTTGTACCCACACTTCCTCGGGATTCTTGGGGTTAGTATTCAATGACCTTTTGAACCAAAACTTTTTTAAGTTCAATAAATGGCGATATGTATCAAAGTTTTAAAACACATATTGAACTTCAAACATGAATTTCAAGTCGCAATGTTAATTTTTTAATGCAAACCTATAGTAGATGGACTTCAAACACATGAAATCCTCTTCTCAGAGATTAGACAACATAGATGTGAGAAAAATAGATTTTTATAAAATGCAATCAAGTTCTCTTAATAGATTTACCTTTAAAGCATGTAAACGAACTTGTGCAATGCTAATAAGCACGTCTAAACAAGTATAAAAACGAGTATGCATATAGACATGCTCAAGCGATGTGTACTATGTTAGCAAATAAAATGTCTTACAAGTGTAATAATCTGAGCTAAACTCAGAATCATGAATTCAAATCATTAAACAATATTATGCAAGATTAGCATTTTGGTTCAAAATGACAGAAACTATTTTTTAAGATAATGAAATCATATATAAGTGTAGAAAATAGTTTTTCAATTTTCATGAAATGTGTACAAGTTCTCCCCAAGAAATCCACTACTCTAGCATGTGAAAAAATTGTACAAATGAATCACAATATCTATAATACTACCACAAATTTAGATTATAGACTAGTTAAAATATAATGTGTTCAATAGATTACATATTTTAATATCAATGAATCATGAATTCAATGAATCACAATACCATAAACTCAAACCATGAAATAAGATATTCAAGTATGAATATCAATCACGTGGAGAGTAATGTTTGCAACGAAGTTCTCTTAGAGAGTTCCCTACTTAGCAGGAAGATAACTTGATTCAAATTAGAAGAAAATTCTATATATAAGTGACAAGCTAAGCATTTTAGACCACTTCCACAACCATATGTTCATTGAATTGAAATTGATAAACCATCATGTATATATGCAACTCAATGATCAAAACACATCACCGATATATCTAAGTAAGTTAATATAGGCAATGTAATAGCACATTACTAGATGATGGTGTATGGGGTATAATAAAAAATAGAAACATATAATCATGCAGATTCTATTATTATGCATTTAATAAAATAAATAAAGTTATAAGAGTATCATGTATAGATACTTTTTGTATCAATGCCTATTAATGACCTATATCAACAATGTAAGCCTATGATGCAACTTTGATTTACTATCAAATACTATCAAAATAAATTATCAAAATTAATCACAAAATAATATTCTTTGTGATATGTAAAGGATTTATTTGGCACCAAAATCAAAACTCTTCCACTTAATGCGCAAATAATAATATATTCATACAAGACAAGTATAATAAAGATTAAAGTAAATACCCGAATGGTTAAAAATCCGTTACTAAAGCAAAAATATGACCGTTATGTTAATTTATGAAAAATCCCTATCTTTATAGGATGTAAAGAAAGCCATTAGATTAAGTCCAGAAATTTTTCCAAAGCGTTCAAACGGATAGGAATTTACGTTCGGACGGTTGCGTTCGACGGTATGAAGATGGTGCGAAACAGTAATAGCAGAAAGTGAAAAATTAAAAAGGGAACAAGAAATAAAAAGGGGTGCCTCTACACAAGATGATTTCCCATATCCTAATACACACCAACTCTTCCTTACACTTTTACCAAAATCTATTACACACACAAAAACACACACACCCAGAGAGCGAGAAAGGAGAAAAGGAAGGGAGGGAAAGAAGAGAAGAGAAAGGAAAGAAAGGAGGAGGAAGCTGGGAAGGCTCAGTCAAGCACAACAATAAAGCCAATGGTGAAGCTTGAGAACGCCTAAAGAAGAGGGTTTATCAATCAAAACCATGTATATAATGTGTTAGTATAGTTTAGGGTGTGATTTGAGTTAATAAAATCCTAGATCTACCATGATAGGGTTAAAGTGTAGTTAAGACTTGAAATCTGAGTTATTGTAGTCCTTTGAGTTGTATTTTGATATCCTAGAAGCTGAAAAAATGGAAGAGTTTTTAGATGTTGATTTGGGTGTGAGAGGAAGAAGAGCGGGGGTTCGCGGAAAAAAGGGTTTGAAACGTTTTACTGTGTCGAAAGTTTTGGTTCAGAACGTTAGGACGGTTCGAACATTTGGGAAGGGTTCGAACGGTTGAGTTCGGAACATTTTCCATGTGGTGTCGACCGGGATTTTTGCTTGAGGCTTAATTAAAATAGGGATGGAATGTGCTTGCACATCTTAGGTAGAGTATCCTAGGCCATAAACAAGTTTAAACGGAACAGGCCGTGGGTAGGAAAGTAGAAGTTTTCTATTAAGTTTCAAGTTTTTCTATCATATGGTTGATCATATTAATGAAAAGATACCTATGTCCTTATGGTAGGAACACGCCGTTTAAAGTTAGTTAAGAGAATTCAGTGGACTATGGTAATCACGATGCCATGAACAAATAATAAGTACTTCGAAATGTTTTTCCAAAACATATGTTTGTATATTCAAGGGTTTTCTATATTTTCAATGCACTAAAGTTATGTGATCAATATAAATGTCATGTCTTCAATGAGATAAGTACTATAACGAAAGAAAACCCATGGATGTTTGCTTTAAAACGAAACGCTATTATGTTTCAAGGTGTTGCATGTGACAAATCGGGGTCCCCCTGTGGTGGGACCTTAAACTATACCTAATGGTCCTAGAAGGTAAATGAGGGATTGGGAAATAAAATGAATTGACAAGAGAATCTCGGACTAAAGAGACACCCGACCTATATGGTCCCATGTTATGTTGTGAGATGTAATCTGAGTTGTTACGTTTTCACGATAGTATGTATGTTTATGGAACAACAAGTGATACATATTGATGTAGATCAAGTTTACGAACAATGTTTTCAAGAAAGAAAGCTATGTTACGTCACTTGTTTTCAGCACGTATGATGTATGTATGATATGAAATTTATCTATGGTTATTTAGTTCAGCCATCGTTCGTTATCACAAAAACTTTAGATACGTTTTTCGAAAAACCTTTTCAAGAAACGAAAGTGAAGAACCATAGGACGAGGTTGAGGACATATTGTAATTTGATAGCCCAAGGGGTTGTATGCATTTTGTGGCGACCCGATTTATGTCTTGGAGATAGTGTAATTAAAGTTAGCCTGGAAATGATGCCAAAAGTTTAAAACTTAGACACAAAAACTATGTATGTACGGTATCGACGTGACGCTTTGTTATTTTCACTTATGAACGCTTCCGCCAAAAAGAAAAACTTATTATGGCACTTTGAATGAGCAGTGAGAGGTTTAAGTAAGTGGCTGGCGGGCATAAACGTCGGCCATCACCGCCATGATCCGATAGGCGGGTTGGCGGGGCAGATAGGGTTGGTATAGAGCACAATGTTAGGTTGGCACTTAGAGTCTTCCAGATACCTTTCAAACCTAGGGGTATATGACACAGAGCTATAGGTTTACGCCAGAAGATTAGTCACCGTCAGGTAGAAGTCGAAGACTGACTAGTGAGGTACGCTATATGTTATGTTATGCTATGCTTATAGAGGATGCAATATGGCACGAATATTATGAGACATGTCGAAAATTTGATATGTTTGTTAGAAGTGATGCCGGCCTAGAAGCGGCCGAGGGCGGGGGGCCCGTAAGGGGCGAGAGACCGAAGATTTGAGTGATCGAATCGAGAGGATTTTAGAGGACTGTTCAAGTGGTCCATGAGCTTCACAAGAAACAATAACCATAACGATTGCACTTGCAACAACCGGCAATGCCAAAATGACAGGAGCCGGAGCGTGGCACGTACCAGATTAAACCAATTCAAACAGCTAAAGCCCCCAACTTCAGGGAACTCCCGATTCCATGGCTGTAGAGTTTAGCTCTTGGGAACGGAGGGTTATTCGGAAATCTTCCATTGCACCGATGAACAGAAAGTTGATTTTTGCCACGTTCACTTGGGAAGGAGCCGCTTTGATCTGGTTGGCATTGAAGAAGCCATTTGGAACCGTGTGGTATGGGCCCAAGATTCGAGAAGTATTTTTAACGAGGGTATTTCCTGAGATGGTCCGAGTCAAAAGGTTCCAAGAATTTTGATTTGAAGTAAGGGAACATGATCGTAGTGGAGTACAATGCCAAGTAGTAGATATGGAAATTGTCACGGTTTTGCCCCTCATATGTGTGTCAACGATAATCTCACAAGGCGAGAAGGAGAAGGTTTGAAGCTGAATTACGATGGAATATCAAGAAACAAGGTTAGATATATTGTGGTTACCCATTCATCAGGAGGTTTTTCATTGCAACTATATTGCCTGAGGAACTTTGAATAAAGATTGTCTTCATTCTGCAAAAATCGAAGAAGGGGATCGGGGAAATATGAGCAAAAGACAGAGGTTCGAAAATGACAGTTTCAGGATCGTCAAGTGGGAATTTATCCGCCCAGCAAAGGAATGTTGTCAGTCAAGAAAGCAGTGGGTCCAGATGAGTTGCCGACCTTGCACGTATGTCAGAAAGCATAGTGGTGAGGTGTCGATGGGGAACTAGAGCATGTTATGGGTGTGGCCAGAAGGGACACCAGAAGAGATTGTCCAATTGGAAGAATAGAATTGGGAGATGGGACCATCACATCTACCTCGTACAGCAGCCCCTCCAACTGAAAGGAGGAATAATCAAAACGGACAAGGTCGAGCTTTTGCACTTGTACCAGGGATTACCCACTAGACCACATCAAGTTGTGTCAGGCTTAACTTCCCATCGTGATCAAAACCTGAACAGTTCTTATGGATTCAGGTTCCAGCATTCAGTTGTATCAATTATTTGAGCATTTATTTGGACGACCTCTCCAGTACTCTTGAAAGAATTAGTCAGTGTCATTGCCCCAGGGACACCATGTTATGTGATAGAGTTACAATTCATGTGGGATTTGTGTCAATGATGTACCCATGTATATTGATCTATACCCTAGAGATGGCTGGTTTTGATGTCATCCTAGGGTGGATTGGTGTCTTCTTACGTTGTGCTCACGATGCGAGCTTAAGCGAGTAGTGTTCATTCGTTTCTCATCAAGATAAGTTTTGAAGGAGTAGGCGTTTGTGCCCCTCCCTACCTCATTTCTTCTATGAAAAGCGAGCGCTAATTCGGAAGGGAAGTCAAGCATTATTATGTAGTTATCGATACGCAAGTCTCCCCCACCCAATCTTAGAAGATATCCAAGTTGTCAAGAATTTCCGATATTTTTTTCAAATGAGGTTACAGGGTTCCTTAGGGACCGGAGAGATTGAGTCTATATAGATATTGAATGTGGGTACTAAATTCCATTTTTAAAGCCCCATAGTTGCGTTTAGAGTTAAAGGAATTGAAGGTTCAAACTCCAAGATTTGTTGGAGAGAGAAAGGATTTATGCGTACCGAGGTTTCACCTTGGGGCCTTTCTAGTGTTGCGTTTTACGAAAGAAAGGATGGTCGATGAGATGATGCCATTGATTACCGAGAGCTAAATAAGGTTACCATTAAGAATAAGTACCCTATGCCAAAGGGTTAGATGATTTGTTTGATAGCTTCAAGGAGCCCAAGGTCTTAATTGATTTGAGATCAGGTTATCACCCAACTGAAGTCAGAAATTGTGACATAGAGAAGACAGCTTTCAGAACTAGATATGGTCATTATGAGTTTCTTGTCATGCCAGTTTGGAGTACCAATTGGCAGCAGCATTCATGGGGGGAATTGATGAATCGGGGTATTTGAATCCTTTCTGCTGAATTGTAAGTGTTTTAGATGACATCCTAAGTCTTCTAAAAGTTTTACAGAAACAGAGCCAGCACTTGAGATGGTTTTGCAAACTTGCGGAGTAGGAGATTGTATGCCAAACTAAGGATGTGGGATTTTGCTACAAGTGTGAGTTTCTAGGGCACATCATCAGTGTGGAGGAGCTAATCTATTGATCTCACAAAGTGCAGCCATTGTGAAATGGACGGAGAGGAGGCCAACGCAGGTGACAGAAGTTAAGAAAGTTTCATGGGTTTAGTTGGATACTACCGGAGATTGTGAAGATTTCTCTAGAATGCAAACACTTTGACGTAAGTTAAGCGGAAAAAGATATAATCTCCTATTCGACATGGATGAGAAGCGAGAGAAGAGTTTTCAGATATTGAAGATGATCAGTATCGTGCGCCGCTGTTAGCTTTGCCTCTGGGAAGATGGTTTTGCAATTCACATTGAGCCTCACATCGAGGACTTGGGATGGCATAATTGAATGCAACATGAGAAAAGTGATTTCCTATGCCAAGTCAATTGAATCGCATGAGAAGAATTATCCGACCATGATTAGAAGTAGCAGCAATTGGTTTTTACTTAATGATTTGGAGTCATTTTACTTGTACGGAAGTAGTAACATGTTGAAGTTTACCCACCACACGAGGCTTGAGTACTGTTTACATAGAAGAAGAGCTGAATATGAGACAGCTAGGAGGCTTTGAGTTGATCAAAAGAACTACGACATCTTATTCAGTTCATCCAGGCAAAGCTAATGTTGTAGCAGACGCTTAAGCCGAAAGTAAACAGTCAATCTAGCATGCTATGTTACGTCAACAACACCTTGTTCGTTGAGCTAGAAGAGAACAGCGATCGAAGTGGTGCACCGAAACACATATGCATACATGCCTACGACTATGATCGCTCAAACCGACCTTGATGGAAATAATAAAGCAACGGCAACCAGAAGATCTGTAATTGTAGAAAGGTATGAGGATAGCTGTTAGTGAATCCAAAGCTGAATTTTACCTTACAAGACAGAGCAATTAGGTTTAAGGCGCTTGTGTTCAAACATACAGAAGAAAGTCAAAATGCAAGTTTTGGCAGAAAGCCCACAATACCAAGTTCAGATGCATCCAGGAGAACAAAGAGTATCGAGATTAAAAGAAACATTTTGGCGGCCTGGAATGAAAAAGGAAATAACAGAATTGTGTCACAGGGTTTGTCATGCTGTCAACAAGTCAGGACAGAACATCAAATTCGCAGGATTATTGCAATCGCTACCAATAATAGAATAGAAGTGGGAGCACATCCAAGGATTGTAGTCGATTACCGAACTCACCAAGACGGTAAGAAGTCATTGGTTATTAAGACAGCTCATAGGTCAGAGCCATTTCTTGCAGTGAAGACTACATATTCATTGTCGAAGTATGCGAACCTGCGTAGAAGAAAAATTATCCGAACTTCATGGCATACCTATTTTATAGTTTCGGATCGAAGATCCGGGTTTAGTCTAGTTCTGGAAAAGTTTGCAATGAGCTCTAGGCACGAGTAAAGTTTTAAGCACCGCTTTTCATCCACAGATGGACGGAAATCGAAAAGAACTATCTAGATTTTAGAAGGACATGCTACGACTATGGTATCGATTTCTAATGGACAGTTGGGTAAATGCACTTACCGCTTGTAGAATTGCTTACAACAATAGTTTCCACGGAGCATTGGAATGGCACGTACAATACGGGAGGAAATGTAGGTCACCGTTTGTTGACGAAAGTGGAGACGACAAAGTTAGGACCCGAGATTTGTTAAACTAACGACCATAAGATCAGGTTAATTCAACAGAACTTCAAACTGCACCAAAGTCGCCCCCAAAGAGCTATGCCCAGATGTTCGGAGACGAGACTTAGAGGTTGAAAGAAGGAGCCCCACGTGTTTTGAAATATCTCCTTCCAAGGGGATAAATCGTTTGGTAGAAAGGAAAGGTGAAGCCGACGGTATATAGGGCCATTCAAAGTTCCTTCAATGAATTGGCACCGTTGCTTAACGTATTGCTATTCACCAGAGTTAATTGCACGGCATGATGTTTTCAGTATCGATACTACAGAAAGAAAAGGTAACAGGACCCCACTCAGTGATTATCATTATCCCTTTGGACGTAAGAGAAGATTTAAGCATGTGAAAACACCGTCGAGATTGTGGTCGTCGACGGACAAGTGCTTAGAAAAAAAGATTATTCCGTTAGTGCGAGTGAGTTTGTATGGCGAGAATCACTCATATGAAGAATCCACTTGGGGCGGCGAAAGAGAGTCAAGGCGACAGTATCCATTTCTATTTGAATGAAAATTCCCCCCCCACCAGATGACGCGAGGTGGTACGTTAGACTCCTTTTGCATTATCAGCATTCCTTCGTATTCATGTACATGATGTGTAGTTTTCTGTCCAAGCATCTCGGGGAAAGACCGATTTGTTTTGAATTATCAACCGGAATTTACCATGTTGTAGCTGCCCAAATGAGAGGGCAGTAGAGGCAGTCGCACAATGGGTTAAAACCCCATATAGAAACAAATTGTTTATTTCGAATTAGGTATTCAATGACATTGAAGAATGTTATTCAGAATATCATAACGGAGGTTAGACATTAACCAAGTTTGAGGACAAACTTTTATAAAGGAGGGGAGAATGAATACCCCGGATGCGTAAAATCGTTAATCAAAACAAAATATGCCATTATGTAGTTTTATGGAAGTCCCTATTTTATAGGATAGAAAATAAAACCATTTATAATTAAGTAGTTCATAAATTTTCCAAATCGTTCGAACAATAGGAAATTTCGTTCGGACAGTGCGTTTCGAACGGTAAGGTAACACAGGAAAGTGAAAAATTAAAAAGGAACACGAAATGAAAAAGAGGTGCACTACACGAGATGAGTTCCATATCAACCAATACACACCTCTCTCCTTACACTTTACCAAATGTATACCAAAACAAACACACACACACCGGAGGAGAGAGAGAGGAGAAAGAAAGGAGGAAAGAAGAGAAGAGAAGAGAAAGAAAGAAGGAGGAGAAAGCGTGGGAAGCTCATTCAAGCAAAAATAAAGCCATGTGAAGCTTGAGAAAGCTTAAAGAAGAGGATATAAACTCAAAACCAGTATAATATGGTATGTATAGTTTTAGGGTTTTGTTTGAGTTTTTAAAATCTAGTCTACCATGATAGGGTTAAATGTAAGAACTTGAATCTGAGTTATTGTGTCCATTTGGTTGTATTTGATATCCTAGACGCCTTGAAAGAAATGGAGAAGAGTTTAGAGTTGATTGGGTGTGAGAGAAGAAAAAAGCTGGGGGTTCGCAGGGAAAAAGGGTTCGAACGTTTTTTAATTGGGCGTCGAACGGTTTTGGTGTCGAACGTTTTAGGAAGGGTTCGAACGTTTTGGGGAAGGGTTCGAATTGGTTGCGTGCGAACGTTTTTCCCGTGGTTTGAACGGGATGCTGCGCGTAAATAGGATGGAATTGTGCTCTGCCACCATTTAGAGTTATCCTAGTGCATATAAACAAGTTTTTTAAACGATATGCCTTGGGAGGAAATTAGACAGTTTGAGTAAGTTCAAGTTTTTTCTATAATATTGGTTGATCATAGTATGATGAAAGGATACCGATGTCCTTAGTGTAGGAACACGACGTTTTAAAGTCTAGTTAAGAGAATCCAGGTGAGTAACACGATGCCCATGAACAAAAATATGTACTTTCGAAATGTTTTTCACACCATATTATTATATATTCAAGGGTTTTCCTTTTTCAAGCATTAAAGTCTGTTATCAATATAAATGTCAGTCTTTCAATGATGATAAGCCTACTATGTACGAAAGAAAATCATGGATGTTTGACTTCAAACGAAACGTATATGTTCAAGGTATGTGCAATGACATCGGGGTTCACCCTGTGGTGGGACCTTAATTACCTAATGGTCCAAAAAAGATAAATGAGGGAGATGTGAAATAAACATTTACAAGAGATATCTCGGCTAAAGGAGCCATTAGACCGATTATGGTCCCATGTTATGTCTATGATATGTAATCAGAACTTGTTACGTTTTTCGAATGTTATGTATGTTATGGAAAACAAGTGATGCTAATTTATGAAGATCAAGTTTCACGAACTAATGTTTCAAGAAAACTATGTTACGCTCACTTGTTTCACACGTATGATGTATGTATGACTGAAATTTATCCATGATATTTTACGTTCATGCATATGTGTTATTCACAAAACTTTATCTTACGTTTTCGGAAAATCTTTTCAGGATGGAAAGTGAAGAACATAGGACGAGGTTGAGGCACAGATTGTAATTGTGAGACCAAACCCCCCCACCCCCCCGAGGCTTTGTATGCATTTTGTGGGCTAGACCCGATTTGTGCCTTAGAGATTATGTGTAATAAAGTTAGTTTAGAAATGTATTGCAAAGTTTTAAAACTTAGAACAACTCTGTAGTACGTATGAGACGGACACTTGTTATTTTTCAGTATGACATTTCGTAAAAGAAAAAATTATTATGGCATTTTGAATGAGAATGCACAGGTTAATGTAAGTTGGCCTTGGCGGCCTAGCTGTCGGCCATAACGCGCCAGATCCTCATAGGCCGGTTTGCGGGCGTGACAGATTTTTTTAACAGCATATATTAACCAATCTCCCCTAAGTATGGGTTTTCCTCCTACTATGCATGGTATTACAATAAGTTAAGGAAATATAAAATTTTAAATTTTCTCCCCCCTAAGACAACATCAAAATTCAAAAAATCATGTAAGCACAAGTGATGTGTAGAAGACAAGTTATTTAAGAATGCACAGAATATCTTTATTATATCTCCAAGTGGTTGAATAAGCACAATATTATTACCAAATTCATGTACTAATTGATTCAATCATAAGCTGCGCTTATATCATAAAAATGTACCTATCAAAGTGTACCAATAAGTAGTGCTCTTCCTAAGTTTATACTTCTTATACAAGTTGAGATATGTATGTAAATCTAAGCAATCAAGTATCACAACAATGAAAATATAATTGAATGAGTTTAAATTGATTTACCAAAAATAGTATCTCTCCCTTTTTCAACATGAGACAACTAATGACAAATAATATTACCAATTAAGTAAGGTCATTACGGTAAGAATCAACATGATAGTATAGATGATAATTAACCCCATAGCATGTTAAATGAGACGATTTATAGGACTTGATTCTAAATAGAAACACATGTCACATATTCTTTATGGGTGAGGAATTTCTAAAAAGTTATGTGAAAAATAATTTTTTATTTTCTTGCGAAATTAATCCAACTAAGTGCTATATGAAAATCTTTTGTAAATGGAAAAATCGTCACTATTTGCATGAATAACAAAATTAAAATCATGTGTACAACTTATAATTAGACAAGACAAAACCGTTAAAGAAGATTACTGAAGGTGGTGAAATAAACTTGAAAAATTTTTGCATAAAATACAAGTCTCAAACCTTTAAGCCGTATAGAGGAAGTTTAGTGATTTATCCAACAATGAATTAGTTTTATCAAAATAAAATAACAACTCCCTCTAGACAGATACCATTCCACAAATAAATAGATACCATTAAAATCAGGGAAATTTGTCATGAATTCTTAAATAAGCAGGGATTATGATGAAGTCAAGTAATCAAAAGTAGTCTAGGCAATATATCTCATAATGATGCACATGTATAAGCAAACTTATTTACAATTTTCAAGTAATGACAAATTGTTCATAAGAGGTGTAGGTGTTCAGCAAAGTCAAAAATATTTTCATTAAAAAGTATAATTTTGCATGAAAGAGTTAAGTAGATGTACACTAATCCACTTTTTTAAATGCATTTTATCTCAAGTGTGCTAACTCTACAAATCAATAAATATAAAACATGTATATCTCAATGAAGCAAAGTTGTATTTCTAAATGTATGCTAAATCATCAAAATGATACTAGACTTTTAAGGATGACCAAGAGGCATGAGTCATAATCTGTAAGCCATGTGATGACTAGCAAGGTGGATCAAGAAGGTGAAATACCAATAGTACAAGAATCATCATTTTAGTAACTTTCATGATGAATAAGTAGTATAAATAAATACTCACATCATCATGAATAATGTATATAAATCATGTATTTTAATAAAGTATAGAATAACATACTATGTATGTATCTATCATGAAATAAATGTCATGTTAAAACAAATGATAGATAGATACCAATGAACCATCCCCAAAGTAATTTTCATGTTACAAGATATAGTTAGAAAAGTTGACCAGAAATTGCTCACATTAGTTGATGTAGAAAGTAAATAAATCATATTATGAGTCATCTACATCAACATAAAAATCTCTATAAATCATGTGAGAGAAACCATATCGTTATGATGATATAAATAAGCTAATTATAATTCTAATCAGGACACATATAAGATGCATTATATAAGGTATTAAAAATAAAAAAAGCAACACATTATGCATCAAAATCTAGCAACACCATTTCATAAATTTTCAAAATAAGTACAATGGTGTTGGTAGAGACATACCCTTCACATTTACCTACCCTTTGGGATTTTGCACAAGTGATTCCCATTAGACTGTTGTAGGTAAGAAGGTTTTATCGTTAAAGTGGGGTTGATGGATGTATTCATTTGATGTCTTCCCTCATCAAAGTTTGAATAATATTTGCATTGTGCCTCTTTTCTCATCTTTTTGTAGGCAATTACTGTCTCTCGCTCTTAGGATTAGAATGACTTGTGAAGTATTTTCCTTTTTTTAAAGTTTTTAGTGTTCTTCCTGAGTTGTGCACATTTATATATTTTCTTTATTAAATCCTGGTTGCCTCTATCTTTTTATATTGTACTACAAAATATTGAGCGTTCTTTTCCAGTAACCTTTTTACATGGGGTCCTTGTTGTGTTTTAGCTTAATATCATTAATCTGTATACTTTCTCGTAGTTCATCCACATTATTTCACACAATTTTAAATTTTCTTTTATAGGGTATGTGTGTGAAAATGTTCCACAATTTTTTTTTGCAATAATGGCTAACCATGAAGATGTAGTAGATTTTTTAATTTCATTTGTAGCAATCTTATTTTTTGCATTAGACTATTACTTTGAAATTTTTCGTGCAAAAGCATGTTGTCATTCTAAGAAAGTATTTTCATGTGATGCATTCTTTAAAAACATTTTCATTTTTCAATGCATCATTTTCACATTCAAAATATTGCATCATTTTTAAAATTTTCAATTCAATGAAAGAGATGCAAAACTTATTTCTTTTAAAACACATCTTAGATGCAATTTTTTTTTAAATTCAACAAATAATTCATCAAATGCCTCCTAACAATTAGTATATGGAACTGGATCCTCAACAACATTGTTATCATAATTCAAAGTCGAATGATAATCAAATATTGTCACTTGAAAAGGAAATGAATATAGAATTCCTCATTATGGTCTGCATCCATTTCATTTGACAGTAAGTGTGATTGGCCAAATAATTTATCATTTTTCTCTAAATTTTCAGAATGAGCGTTAGATGGTAATCCTCTTACTATGACTCAACTCTACTTCTCAGATCTTGGTTTTAGTGTTTACAAGTTTTCGATCACAAGAATTTTTGGAGAGTGACATTAGATTCATGAGAATTTATGTGTTACATTGCTCCATACAAATTGTGTTCATAAATATTTTTAATATCTTCCAATATCCATGAGTCGATATACTGAATAATTCTATTTAAGCCACATGAGATCTAATTGCACTAATAATAGTTGATGGTGTGGCATTTAGATGAGAAGCATTTATATCTAAAATTATTAAAAAATAACATGCACACTTGGTAATTATAGATGAATGAATATTCTCATTCTACCATTCCAATAGGTAAATTTGTGCCATCAAATATGGGTGGACGAAAGAGTGCCTTG